>CM039580.1:44964014-45249279 GCA_022457205.1 Saccharum spontaneum
CAAGAGCACCCCAAGAACTTTAGTTAAAATTTTTTCACAAAATGACCAAAAGAAGAAAAAACAGAGGGGTTTTGGAGGGGGAACTTGGTAGATAAGAGTTTTGGTTCAAGCCATGATATAACCAAGTTCCAAAGACCCCCCCCCCCCCCCAAAACACTCCAAAAATGTGCTAAAATCTCAGCCAAAGCCTTGGGTAAAAAAATCCATCGAAAAGAGGTTCAAAATTTCCTAAAAAGAGAAATCTTGTCTTTAATTCAAGTGGGAAAGATATGGGAGCATGAAATTGAACCAACAACCTTCAGTTGAATTACGAGGAATTCACCAATGCAATCTAGGTTCAGTCGCCTATCATCCTCCCACTAGAATTTGAAAAACTAGATCAAGACAATTGCAACTCCTAGCTAGCCTCTCTTGCCAACGGGCAACATCCATATAAATTGGTCCGTGACAAAAGACTAAAATACCCATAGCACCTAATACTTACATACCCCTGAGGGGCAAAATGGTCTATATTTTTCTTCATCCATCGGATGGGCCTGGTGCCTTCATGACCTTGTTTCGCCTCGACACAAGCTTCATAATATGACACGTGTCCTCTAATTTGTTGCCCCGGTTTTGAGACTGAACAGAGAAACCTTTTGCCCATGGTTTTAAGGCCGAAACCATCAAACCACCCAATGTCAATTTGTATCCACTTCGTCCTCGGCCAGCGATCTCAAATTCTTTCGTGGCCCTCATTTGACTTTGTCTTGAGCCCACCTTGACTTGGGTCAATGCCATCTTCACCACTTCTGCAAATCCTCTTGTCGTCCTTATGCTTGACGTGGATCATCCATGGTTGTCTCGGCCTCAGTCCCTTGGTCCAAACGTTCTAGTCCGCCCTTCACTGCCCATGGTACATCAACACAAACCTTCTCTTGACCTTTTCCCTCGTCATCGATCACCAACACAACCGAGAGACATATTGCACCACATACACCAACTCGACACATTGGTTAGTTCAACTCATGCTAGAACCAACTCAACCAAAGCTTGATCATCTCACCCTGATAATCGCTCATCATCCACAATGTCAATTGTCAACGGTACATGTCAACCTTGTCATCTCACCATGCATGGGTTTTCATTTTATCATTTATTAATGCCCCCAAATTAAAGAACATGAGCAGGATTACATCTTTTCCACAATCTAGTGAGCATGTATATAACAATGTGATAATGCATTACAGCATGGACATTTGGACACTGAACTAGGACTCCGATCTGACTTCACAATCAGCAAAGCAGCTCTTTATTATCCTTGTGCATTCACCATTCACTGAATCGTTTTGACAGAAAGATATTAATAATAACTTAGATCTTCAAAGTCTCGATAAATCTGCTTCCTTTGGCAATTCCTTGACGGAGCCCAATAATGTAGTCTGCGGCCTTGATTTTCCTGTACCGTGCTGGTCGCTCCTGACCCAGCAAACCAGCCGCTGGTTCAAGCACTCTCTGACCTTCCACGCCGTAGAACATGGCCAGTGAGAGTCTCTCCCTCTCTGCATTCGTCACAACCCTGTGCACCGGACTTTTAAAGATCCCATTGTTCATTATCTGCATCAGAATTTCACACTCCAATTCAGCACTTCATTTAGGAACTCGCATATGCATAATCATAGTCTCTCTCTGTTTCTGTTAACAAAAGAAGAACTGAATCTAAGATGCCTACCTCCATGGAGTCTCCCAAGTTAATAACCAACGTGTGAGGTTTGGATGGAACAGTGTACCAAATGCCATCTTTCTGAACTTGCAGGCCCCCAACATCATTGTCGACGAGAAGTATGGTGACAGCGCCACCGTCAGAGTGAGGCTTAATGCCAAAGACGAGCTCGGGCCTTGGACACGGAGGGTAGTAGTTGAACCTGGCAATTGCTGGGGATTTCTCCCCAATCTGGCTGATGAAATAATCTTCGCCAAGCTCCAAAATTTTGCCCATCGCTCGTAGGACATTGTCCCTAACTTTCTTGGTTTTTGATGCATACTCGTGCAGAAGATCTCTGCAAACAAAGGCCGTACAATCGTTCATTCAAGACAATTTTTTTGCTAAGAATTTTTTAGGTTCTTCGCGTTCATTCAACACCCCACTCCTCTCCCCTGGAGTTTCGGTGTTCCGATCCTTCAATGACATAAGGAGAAGAAATTTCGAGTAAACGAGTAGATAACCTGAAAGAGTCAGGGTGTTTGGGCCAATAAGCAAGGTTCCTCTCATCTTCTGGTTCCACCCTGAGTTGCAGCCGATCTTGCCAGTCGAGTATCTGATCTTGGGATGTCACCATGTCATTGCCATAACCTTCCATCTGGAACCGCTTACCGCCTATCAAGTTACTGAATTTCTGCTTCTCGTGGAGCGGCTGGTGGAAGAAATCTCGTGATGCGGCCATCACATGGTCCATCAGAGATGCTTCTATCCCATGGTTGGTAACCTGCACAAAGTAGACAATGCTGTTGGTCGCACACCGTGTCCGTGGCTGAGCAAGCACTGCACGATGCAAATGGGAAGATAATGAACTGAACGACTCACCAGGAAGAGTCCCCAGGTCTGCAGTGCTGACCGGAGCTTGGAAGCCTCTTCGGCAGCCGCCAGCCTGCTGAGGTCTATGACAGGAATGGGCTCCGGCAAGTTAGTGGCGAGTAGCAGGCTTTCAGGACGATCCTGCTCCTGCAGCACGAACTGGCTCGGTGGTTCCACCACGCCTGCCGCCAATTCTTGCACAGGGGTTGGCACCCTCCATGACTCGTCAGCCATTAGTGTTCTGGGATACTTATGTGCTTATTGCCTCTTCCTTAATTGAATATAGGGAGCTCGATCTTCGATCATACTTATAGTCTGCCAGGGGCCCTAAAACTTACAGTTGAAGTTATCACCAGTTAGTCAAGCGCAGTCATTATCTGAGAAGAAAATAGTAGCCCTTGTTTTTGAGAAGAAGAAAAATCATCAAGGAACATTTGAATAGTCAGCTAGAAAACTGGAAAAAGGGTGGTCATGGACAGTCCTTATCAGAGAAAAGTAATTGTTTCAGAAGAAGAAAATTTATCAAGAATATTATAGAATAGTGCGCTACAGGGAAAAAAAAAGGTGGACAAAATTGTCGACAGGACAAAACATGTAGCACTGCAAATGAAGCTCTGAAAGAGTTGTTGACATTCAAATTTGTCCGAATACATACAGTCAGCTTGGATGGCCGTGTATGTTTATTCGCTAGTCTTGGTTGGCTGAGTGCGTATTTCACTCAGCTCACTTGGGTGCACATATTTATTCTGATACTTGAGAGGTTCTTCTTGTACGTTGTTACAGATTACTCCGGATCAAGTCAGGTTCCAACAGGTTTAAAAAAAAAAGTCAGGTTCCAACAACTTCCAGCATTTTTGTATGAATTTTCTAGCATTCGTCTGCCCTGTCCAGCTGCTCCAGGTGATTTTATTTGTGCTTTCCAGAGCCTTTAGGCTTTCCGACTGAGTTGTCTGGCCTTCTCAGGGTGATTTCAATTGTCTATACACTGAGTCCAGCTACCATACCAACCGGAATGCAGATTGTATATTCACAAATCCACGCATGAAGAGAAAGGAAAGGGAAGTGCTCTCAGTCCCTTTTTAACCGTCATTCTCGTTTTCCACATAAATTAACTATACTTAACTTTAACCAAATATATTAAAAAATATCAGTATTTATGGTACATAATTAATATCATCACATAAATCATTGAATCCAATGTTTTCAAGGCGTCGCTTAATCGACGCTTAGGCGTCGCCTAAGCGTCAAGGCGCTGCACGCACGACGCCACAGCAGACGACTCGCCTTAGATTGCACACCAGTGAGCGGGAGAGCAGGAGAGCGGGAGCAGGCGCGCGGGAGATTCCACACCCGTGAGCAGGAGAGCGGGAGGGGAACAAGAAGCCGCAGCTTGCCCGCGCCGACGGGAGAAGTTGCCGACCGACCGCCGTCGAGCCGTGCAGCCGCCTGCGGGCCGCGGCCGTCTTCCCCCAGCATCCCGCTGAGCAGGAGGGGAACAAGAAGCCGCAGCTCGCCCGCGCCGACGGGAGAAGTTGCCGACCGACCGCCGTCGAGCCATGCGGCCGCCTGTGCGGGCCGCGGCCGTCTTCCCCCAATCAGCGCTGGCCTGCAGCATCCCGCCGCCTCTGTTCCTCTTCCACCAGAGAGAGAGAGAGAGAGAGAGAGAGGTGGGCGGAGGCGGAGGGAACGGGAGGGAAGAGACAGAGAGATGGACGGAGGCGGAAGTCAAACAGAGTTGCAGCAGCGGCGCAGGCAGGAGAGAGACGAAGACTAGGGGTATGAGGGTGAGGGTGAGGGGCACATGGGCCGCCTGGTGCCCTGGTGGGCTTGGCCAGCCCACTTTTTACTCCTCCTCTCTTTTTCTTTTTTCCTTTTCTTTTTTCTTCATCATCCACTACTCTAAGCTGTTGTTTTAAGTTTTTCTTAAATTCGTAAGGCGTCGCCTCGCCTCACGCCTTAGTCGCCTAAGCGTAAGACGGTAGTCACTCGCCACGCCTCGCCTTACCGCCTTGAAAACATTGATTGAATCTATTTTCATATTAACTTATTTAGAGATACAATATTATTAATACTAGCAAAAGTGCACGTGCGTTGCAACGGGTCGTTATCGATTTCTAACTTTTGTCCCTTTCACGGTCTACATTCGGCAGTGGTAGCCTCGAGCTCATCGTACGGTAGGCAGGGACAACGCCAGTTGAATTTATTAGGTGAGGCGAAGGCGCATCGAAGGTGCAACCGAGGTAAATTGCATGAGGACGGGTCATCATTTCGTGGATGCAACATGGGTGTACCAGAGCCCGAAGAGCCCCTCACCTGCCAAGGCTAGGGTCAGGGGCATGACGGTCGCCATTGTCGATCAGACAAGGGGATAGGTAAGGCGTCAATTGTTTTGGAGATCGGGCACATAGACTATGGTAGGGGAGGCCAATGGGTGCGCGCTTTTTCCTTTCCCCGGCGCTATTCTTCTTCCTCTTCTCTGGCGCCTTTCTTCTCTCCTAGTGGTGAGCGGGCTGGTAGGCCTAGCGGTGTGTGGCCGGTTAGGCAAAGCCGAGCAACGGGCGAGGTCGGGCTCCATCCAGCGAGATCCGACTATTTGTTCGTGCCGGCGGAGCAGCAATGGCGGCGACAAACAGAGCAGAAGCGGTGCGATGGGAGGAGCAGCAGCACCATGGGGAGAAGAAGATGAGGGCGACGAAAAGAAAGAAAAAAACACGAGAAGAGATAGGGAACGATGCTGCTCAGCCCTGGGGGAGTGTGAGGATTTTTTATATAAAAAAGAGATTGACATGTGGGTCCCACTAAACAATAGCTAATGATGTTGAATCCACCATCATCTTATTCCTATTTATCTCTTCAACCAAACACAAATGAGATCGATCCCATCCCCTGTCAACCAAACAGAAAATGGAGCCGTCCTATCCCCATCCCGTCTCAGAAATAAGAGATGGGACCGTCCCACCCCACCTTGACTCCCAATCAAACGCTACCTAACTGCATGGTATAGTGGAAATGGCTGAGTCTTTCCTACTATTTTTTAGTTCAATTCCTCACCATAACCTTTTTGCTTCTATTCTATTTCCTCACTAGAGAAAAAGAAAAAATGATGTTGAAGTTAATTTACCAAGACTCCATGTCTTGCAGTCTAATTATTTGGTCTTTGGAGACGATGGTTTTCTGCGATCAAATCTAGTACCCCAGGTGACACTGTGTTTTTCTTTTGTTAAAATCCTATCGCGCGCTATTGATATAGAAGATGAACGCACTGTCCTTGAACCACTCCGGCGTGTCTTGCCTTGGCTCCCTGCCGATGGCCCACGTGTTGACGAGGACCATCACCCCCACCGACACACGTCAAATCACAGGACCCGGCATGGTGTCCAGCACTCCCTTGGGATTAGCAGCGACGTCGGACGGTGCAGCCGGAGCGCCTCCTTGAGATGACAAGCAACAGGTAATGCAGACTGCTCAAGCTGTCCTCCGTGATGATCTCTTGCCCGGCCGGCGAGGACTTGCTAGACCTTCCCTGCGCCTTGCACATTACTCTTGGTTCCTTATAAGCTCTGCTGAAGTCTAGAGCATGGCTGCTGAAGTCTCGCTGCTCCCTCCAAATATGACCTTGTTTGGTCCCTTCTCCAAAACTTTACACCCTATCATATCGGATGTTTGGACACATGTATGGAGTATTAAATGTAGACAAAAAAAATAACTAATTGCACAAATTGCGTGTATTTTGCGAGACGAATTTTTTGAGCCTAATTAGTATGTGATTAGATAATGTCATGCTACAGTAACATGTGCTAATGACGGGTTAATTAGTCTTAATAAATTCGTCTCACAGCTTACAGACGAGCTCTGTAATTAGTTTTTTTATTAGTATCCGAACACCCCTTCCGACATCCCATGAAACACCTGACATGACATTCCAAAACTTTACACCTCTGGAACTAAATGAGGCCTATGTCATGAATTGTCTCATGATTTTCCAATTAAGAGCTGGGAATCATGTCCCTGAGCTTGCTGCTGCTAATGGCACGCACGGACGCATCGGCCACGTACGTCGAGTCGCCGACACCATCGCGCTCAGGTTCACTGCTGAGCATCTCCGTGGCATAGATCCTGCAGAGCTGCCTCCACCCGTCATCATAGGGAGCAAACACGAGACGGCCCTGCCTGTGAGGCTAGTGGCAGGCTGGCAGCGCCTATGCCCTAGTGGCGGCGACAGCGTTACATGGCCTAGCGGAAGGCGTGTCGCCAGCGGTGAATCCAGCCCGAGAAATGACCAAGGGCAAATTTATACTCTAAAATTTTGGGCAACCAACGGTAACATATAAGCCAACAAATTCCATAAGTTGCTTTGGCAACACAATAATTTCACCAATATTGAAGTTTTCAGCATATATTTCAGCTAGTCTCACAATCTTATCCACATAAAAATTAGAGAAATTGTTCCTTAAATTAAGAGAATCCATACATACTAATACTAATAGTTCTAAACAAACTTCAAATCAATCGATGATTCATCCTTACTCAAATTTTTAACAATTAATCATGTGAAAAAAAGGCAAATAAAAAACAGAAAATACCTACAGCCAGCAGGCCGCGGCTGACCCTGGCTTGCCTTCTAGCTGGTGGCTGCCATGTCGGCTGGGGCTGCCGCCTGGCGCGTTGGCTGCTGGCCCGCACCGCCTGGCGCCCGTGCGTGGTGGCGCTCTCGGCCGCTCGGGGCTTGGCCTCGCCCGACGCCCGGCGCTGCTCTCCGGCTCTGCCCGCCGCCACCTGACCGCGCCGCCGCCGCCGCCGCCGCCGCCGCCGACCGCGGCTAAGCCCTAGGCGCTAGGCGCTACTAGATCCTCCGCCAGTCCAGCCGCTGCTCGCACCCTGTGCGCGAGTTCGTGAATGACCGAGAGAGACGGACGGAGAGAAAAATGTGAGAAAGGCTGGTCCTATTCTTAATGGCCTTGTGGGCCGTGGCCTTTCCATATGGGCTGAACCACACAGGATGGCCAAGGCGCCTTAGTTGTCTTCAACCTCCGTCGAATACTCCGAGAGACCCTTCTTCCTTTGCGCTAATGTCTGAATTTTTCATGGGGATGACAGATCCGCCCCAAAAGAACCTAGGGCGGCTGCCCTAGCTCGACCTAGTGGTGGATCCGCCTATGGTGTCGCAGGGTGTCAAACTGAGAAAAAACACGTGAGAGGCTTTTGCCTAGTCTAGGCACAACCACTATAATAAATTATAAATAAATTTATAAAGAGTAAATTACATGGCCGGTCCCTAAACTATTGGTGGGGTTTCATCCCGGTCCCCAAACTATCAAAACGACCATTTAGGTCCCTAAACTATTACTGAGGTTTCATCCCGGCCCCTAAACTATCAAAACGATCATTTAGGTCCCTAAACTATTGGTGGGGTTTCATCCCGGTCCCTAAACTATCAAAACGGTCATTTAGGTCCCTAAACTATTGTTGCGGTTTCATCCAGGTCCCCGTCCATGCCCTGAGATGGACGGGAGAGAGGTGGAAGATGGAGTTGACATGTGGGCCCCACATGTCAGTGAAATGGAGCTGACATGTGGGCCCCATATATCAAAACGACCATGGGTCACTGACATGTGGGGCCCACATGTCAGCTCCATCTTCCACCTCTCTCCCGTCCATCTCAGGGCATGGACGGGGACCTGGATGAAACCGCAATAATAGTTTAGGGACCTAAATGACCGTTTTGATAGTTTGGGGACCGGGATGAAACCCCACCAATAGTTTAGGGACCTAAATGATCGTTTTGATAGTTTGGGGACCGGGATGAAACCTCAGTAATAGTTTAGGGACCTAAATGATCGTTTTGATAGTTTGGGGACCGGGATGAAACCCCACCAATAGTTTAGGGACCGGCCATGTAATTTACTCATTTATAAATATATCTCAATTATTTAGCGAAAAAATAGAGAAACCGAGAGTACCTAGAGGTACCGATGGTACTTTCTCAACCATTGTAAAAGAGCACTTGTATAAAAAGTAGCATTTGTTTTCATTGAACTCGTGCCCTAGTTCGATTCTATTTTGTATTGCCGCCCGTGAGTTGAGCTAGGTCCTGCCTATCCGTGGTTCTCTTTTTTTCTCTAGAGATGATATCGAGACCGAGCCACTTTAGGCTAAGTTGGACGAAAATTTATTAGTGGTAGAAATTTTGTCTCTTTAGAGCATCTCCAACAGTATCTAAAAAATACTTCAAAAACAAGTTTTTCAACCTTTGCAATTTATATTGGGAGAGATAAAAAATCTATAACTCCAACAGTTTCTAAAATCTCACGTCTAAAGATAGAAAGTAATTTTACATCAGGAATTCTAAACTATTTCTAAATCACACTAACTACTTTTATACTTTATTTCTTTCTTATACATTTAAATCAAGAACCCTGCCCTACTTTTTTTCTTCCCCACGTCCTTCCATCTCAGATTAGGGCGGTGATATGCGCGCGTAATTTTACGTGCGTGGAATGGTTTTTTCCAAGTGCCAAAAAATTGAGAGGTGGATTTGGAGTTGTTGAAGATGGGTTTTTTCAATCTTACCAAAATTCCTAGATTGAGAGACTCTTTTGAGTACTCTTGAAATGCTCTTAGTATTAGGTATATAGATTTTCTACAAACCTAGTAAAACTCAAGAAAATTTGGCCAGTATGGATATTATAACGACATTTTAAAAAGACATAGGGAGTACAAAACAAGTAAACAAACGACTTTCATAAAGGTAATGGAATTGGATAAGATGGCTGGTGGTTGTTCGTTCGATACATGCACACATGATTGAAGAAGAAATAGGAGTCTGAGAAGAGTTCTATTAGAAATATTTAGTTGGCTTGCATAGACTCTGTCGTAAGGTAGGGAAAAATAATACGAGCAAGTAAAAAGGCATATGCGTGCGTACGTATTGGTAGAGTTCAGCTTGGATTCGTTAACCGAATAGCCCGATAGTCATATGATAGCTGGAGTTGACCGAATGGGCCTGTTTAACATAGATTCGGCAGCTTCAGGTTTACCATTTTCAGCTCCGCTTCACCAAAATTTGTCAAACACTCCAGATCTATCACATCCAGATTCACCAAAATGGTGGATCTAAGGGGTAGATTCACTATTTTGGTAGAGCTCCTCAGGAGGTGCTCTACCAACTCAAATTTGGTGGAGTTGGAGAAATTACTCCATTTCCACTGATTTACACAAATGTACCCCTTCGTTTCTATTTTTTCTTTTCTTGACTGCGCCTCTTTCTCTTTCTCCCGTCCGTCGTTGAGCTCACCGCCGTACCTCGCTGCCCACAAGCGCCAGCCCCGCCCTGGCCGCCTGTGCCCCTCTGCTAAAGCTCTGGCCGCTGTCACGTCGTGCCTCTCCACCCAGCCGGCCGCCCGCCGCCGCTGAAAGCCCAAGTTTGGTTTTGGTAATTAATGACACCAAGTTGCTAATGCCATATGTTAAGTGTTTTGAGTTAGGCATATGCAACACATGTGATGAAGGTGTACGTGGCAAGGAGTGGTGGCCACAAGATCACAAAGAAATGGTGCATGGACATGAAATGACGATCATGGTGGAGCTGCATATAATATGATGGACATGATGATCAAGTGGAAGAGAAGGATCTAAGAGCGCAAGGCAAAGGTATAACCATAGGGTTTTCCTTCTGCCGGTCTAAGATGAGTAGAGAAGTGATTGACCGGATTTAGGATACATAGCCGACTATCAAGAGGGACAATCATGGTTAGCTCGGGAATCAAGTGCCACTAGATCAATGTCTTGAGCATATGCATTAGGATCTAGTTGAGAGCTAACATAACGCCTTGAAAAATGACTGTGAAAATGCTAACACACATGCACATGGTGATATACACATGGTGGTGTTGGCACATTTGCGAAGGCGGTGGTATTTGAGCGGTAGTAAGGGGTTTGGGGTTCGCCCTCCCTCCCGCCGAGCTTGCGAGCGCGGGATTCAGGCGTTTTCGAGGAAATGAAATGCCTATTTTCTATTGCGCCGGAGGTGAGAAAAGGTGGCGGAAGTCCGAATTGTTTATCACTGAAATTACAGTGACCGGACGCTGCACCGGACGCGGTCTCGGTTTTACCGGACGCGTCCGGTCAGTTTAACGTGGCGTGGGCGCTAGGGTTTGTGACCGGACGCTGGTCTGGCCTGACCAGCGCGTCCGGTCAGTTCTCCTGAGCGCTGAAGTAGAGCGCTCGACCGGCGCGTCCGGTCCCTCACGGAACCGGAGCGTCCGGTCAGGCGTCCAGAAGGGTAGAGTGTTGATCGGACGCGCGGCGCGTCCGGTCACGTGCGATCGGACGCGTCCGGTCTCGACGGGAGCTTACTGGAACACGACCGGACGCTGGCACTGTCGCGTCCGGTCAAACGCTAGAGCGCGTCCGGTCACGGCAACGGCTAGTTCTGACGCGCACTGTTTTCGCTTGTCGTGTAGTGACCAGACGCGTCCGGTCACCCTGACCGGAGCGTCCGGTCAACACGTTTTGAACTGCGTCGTCCGTAACGGCTAGCTGCGTACCCCTTCGTTTTAAATAGAGGATGTCCGGGATTTGAGGGTATCTCTTGCACATTTTAAGACCTAGAGACATCCTTTGAGCTAGAGAACAATCCCTCCACTCATCTCTTTGCATAGTTGCACATCTTGAGTGAGATTGAGTGAGATTCAAGTGCATTGCTTGAGAGTTGCATTCTAGAGGCACTTGATCTTCGAGTTGCTGCGGATTTCTTGTTACTCTTCCGTGTTTCCCGACACGGTAGACGGCTTGGAGCAGCGGAGGTGATTGAGCTCGCAATTGGAGATTGTTGGAGCCCTCACCAAGTGTTGTAAGGGGTTCTTGATCCTTCCCCGTGGGAGTTCGCGAATTGGATACTCTAGTGGAGCTCGTGGCTTGGAGGATCCCCATCTTGTGTGCGGTTGTGCGGTGCCCGCCGAGGGCTCGACTCTTGATAGTCGATTAGCTCACGAACCGACAAGTGGGTGTATCGTCACAACGGGGAGTAGCTTGCCGGGAAGCAAGTGAACCTCGGGATAAATTCTTGTGTCATTCTCTTCCCGAGGATTTCTCTTGTGTGATTGATTGATTGGTACTTCTCATCTCTACACGGCGGTATAATCACTCGAAGCTCTTCTCTCGTATTACATCTTATATCTAGCTTGTTGTTGTTGTTGTTGTTGTGTTTAGTGGATAGCCTTGTACTAGACTTGTGTAGGTGGCTTGCTTAATTAGTTAGAGCTAGTGCATTTTGCTCCGCCACCTTTTGTACTAACTTGTGGTTAAGTAATTCTTGTAGAAGTTTTAATTAGGCTATTCACCCCCCCTCTAGCCTCTTTGGACCTTACAAGTGGTATCGGAGCCGAGGCACCGTTTATTTGAGGCTTAACAACCTACGGTGAAGAAGAAATGGCTCAATTAAGTTTGCACATCAACAACACCAAGAAGGCACCTCACTTTGATGGCACAAATTATGCATATTGGAAGGTTAAGATGACCGCACACCTCAAGTCAATCAATAGAGAAGTGTGGAAGGTCACCGAAACAAAATTTGAGGTTGCTAATCCGGAAGCACCTACACCAGTGGAAGAAAAGAAACTCTAATGCAATGACATTGCCATTAGTGCTCTTCATGAGGCATTAGATGACAAGACATTTGAGCAAGTGAAAAACATAGAAGTTGCACATGATGCTTGGGCCAAGCTAGAAGAAACATTTGAGGGCACCGAAGGCACAAAGACCGCTAAAGCATATATCTTGCAAGAAAAATTTTCAAGCTTCAAGATGCAAGATGATGAGAGTGTACCGGAGATGTTTCATAGATTGCAAGTCATTATCAATGAGCTCAAGGCACTTGGTGAGGAAGTCAAGGACAACCAATTCTCTATGAAGTTCTTGAGAAGCTTGCCCAAGAGGTTTGATACATTGATCACCGTGCTAGTAAGGACTACATTGAAGGATTCAACTCCTCAACAAATATTTCAAGAAGTAATGACCGATGATTCATATAGAGAAGATGATGAGAAGGATGAGTTGGTCAAGAAGAAGAAGAAGGAAAATGAGAAGAAGGATGATGAGAAGAAGAGGAGTGTGGCATTCAAAGCCACCACATCCAAGAGCAAATCCAAGATTGAATCATCAAGTGATGAAGACTCAAGCTCTTGCGATAGTGATGACATTGATGAGAAAATGGCTCTCTTTGTCAAGCAATTTGGCAAGTTTATGAAGAAGAAAGACTTTCGTGCAAGAAGAAGAAAGAACTCATCCAAGAAGAATGAGCATACCATGAGATGCTTTAGATGCCATAGCAAGGACCATCTCATTGCAAAGTGTCCTTATGATAGTGATGATGAAGATGCTATCAAGAAGGAAAGGAAGAAGCAAAAGAAGAAGCAAGAAAAGAAGAAGAATGATTCTCATATTGCTACATGGGATAGTGATGATTCCTCAAGTGATGATGAGGATGACAACAAGAGCAAGAAGAAGGGACATGCTAGCATTGCTATTCAAGAGAAGGTCTCCCTCTTCGACACTCCATCGTGCTTCATGGCTAAGGCCGCTAAGGTATCATCCGATGATGAGAGTGATCATGATAGTGATAGTGATGAAGAAGAATTCACTAAAGATGAACTAATCACTATGCTAGAAGATTGCACTCAACATTTTAAAGAATCTAGAAAGGAGTGCAAGGGCTTGCTTAAGGAAAAGAAAAACCTTATGCAAGAACTTGATGAGCTTAGGGCATCTTATGAGAGTCTAAAGGTAGACCATAAGGAGCTTCAAAAGTCTCACACTAAGCTTGAAGAAGCTCATTCCTCTCTAGTTGAAAAATGTGAAAACATGCCAACTAATGTTGAGAAAGCTAAAACTTGCAACATAGGCATATCATGTGATATAATTGATGAATCTTGTCATAAGCCTATTGTTGTTGCTCCCACTAACCCTTCATGTAGCGCATCTACATTATCCTCATCTAGTAGTGATGGTTTCACTTGTGACTCCACACTAATAGTTGAGAATGAAAATCTCAAGAAGGAGGTAAAAGAGCTCAATCACACCTTAGCCAAGGCTTATGGTGGTGAGGACCGCTTGCTTATGTGCTTGGGTAGCCAAAGAGCTTCTCTCTACAAAGAGGGATTGGGCTATAACCCCAAGAAAGGCAAGGCCGCTTTTGCTCCTCACAAGACTCGTTTTGTGAAGAACAATGGTAGCTATTGCAAAAGTTGCAAGCAAGTTGGTCACATAGAGCGACATTGCATGAACAAGAAATCCAATGCTAATGTATCCTCAATTAAGTTTGATTCTTTCTATATACTTACCAAGGGTACAAATGGTGTTCATGCTAAGTTCATTGGTGCACCATGGATGGGCTCAAAGAAGAAAGCCATTTGGGTACCAAAGAGCTTGGTCACTAACCTTGGAGGACCCAAACAAGTTTAGGTACCTAAAAAGAATTAATCTTATCTTGTAGGTCAATTACAAAGCCGGAGGAAGGCATTGGGTGCTTGATAGTGGATGCACTCAACATATGACCGGGGATTCATGTATGTTCAAATCAATTGATACAAGTCAAAATGGTGGTTTTGATGCTATCACTTTTGGCAACAACAAGAAAGGCAAGGTCAAGGGGCTTGGTAAAATTGCCATCTCAAATGACATGAGCATATCTAATGTGTTGCTAGTTGAGAGCTTGGACTTCAATCTTTTATCGGTGGCATAACTTTGTGATCTTGGCTTCAAGTGCATATTTGGTAGTGATGATGTTGAAGTCATAAGTGTTGATGGATCAAATTTGATATTCAAAGGATTTAGACATGGTAGCTTGTACTTGGTTGACTTCAATGATAGTGAGACACATTTGACATCATGCTTGCTTAGCAAATCTAGTATGGGATGGTTATGACATAGAAGGCTTGGTCATGTTGGAATGAAACAATTGAACAAACTTTTGAGGCATGACTTAGTTAGAGGCTTGAAAGATGTGACTTTTAAAAAGGATAAACCATGTAGTGCTTGTCAAGCCCGCAAACAAGTTGGAAATACACATCCTAGTAAGAGTGAAATGAGCACATCAAAGTCATTTGAGCTATTGCACATGGACTTGTTTGGGCCAACAACATACACTAGCATAGGTGGAAACAAGTATGGTTTTGTGATAGTGGATGACTACACTAGATACACTTGGGTGTTCTTTCTCTATGACAAGAGTGATGTTTATGATCTATTCAAGTCTTTTGTCAAAAGAGTGCAAAATGAGTTTGAAATCACCATCAAGAAGATTAGAAGTGACAATGGTAGTGAGTTCAAGAACACCAGAATTGAAGATTTATGTGATGATCTTGGTATTGGACATCAATTTTCACCAACATACACTCCTCAATCCAATGGTGTAGTTGAAAGAAAGAATAGAACTTTGATTGACATGGCTAGATCAATGCTTAGTGAATACAATGTTAGTCATTCATTTTAGAGTGAAGCCATCAACACGGCTTGCTATTGTAGCAACCGTCTCTATTGCCATGGAAAGCTTGGAAAGACACCATATGAGCTATTGAATGGAAGAAAGCCCAACATTGCATACTTTAGAGTGTTTGGTTGCAAATGCTATATTCTCAAGAAAGGCACTAGATTGAGCAAGTTTGAAAAGAAATGTGATGAAGGGTTCTTACTTGGTTATTCTACCACAAGCAAAGCATATAGAGTTTGGAATCTCACAAATGGCACCTTGGAAGAAGTTCATGATGTTGAGTTTGATGAAACCCAAGGATCTCAAAATGAAGCTCAAAACCTTGATGATGTGAGAGAAGATCAATTGTCAAATGCAATGAAGAACATGGACATTGGTGATGTTAGGCCAAGGCAAGTTGATGATGATGATATTCATGTGATCAATCAAAGTGTGCAAATTGATACAAATCAAGCAAGCTCTAGTGGTACTCATGATGAAGCTCAAGATCAAGGACAAACAAGTGGAAGCAATCAACTCCCAATACTCCAACCTACTAGTATTGCAAGAGATCATCCATTGGACCAAATCATTGGTGGAATTCAAAGTGGTGTTCAAACTAGATCAAGGCTAGCATCCTTTTGTGAGCACTACTCATCTGTGTCACTTGAAGAACCAAAGAAGATAGAAGATGCATTGAAGGATTCCGATTGGGTAAATGCCATGCATGAAGAACTAAACAACTTCACTAGAAATCAAGTTTGGAAACTTGTTGAAAGGCCGAAGAACTACAATGTGATTGGTACTAAGTGGGTCTTTAGAAACAAGCAAGATCAAGATGGTGTAGTTGTGAGAAACAAAGCAAGATTGGTAGCACAAGGATATACTCAAGTTGAAGGTCTTGACTTTGGAGAAACATATGCACCGGTTGCAAGATTAGAGGCAATTAGAATCTTATTAGCATATGCTTGTGCACACAACATTAAGCTTTATCAAATGGATGTCAAGAGTGCATTTCTCAATGGTTACATCAATGAAGAAGTTTATGTTGAGCAACCTCCCGGTTTTGAAGATGACAAGAAGCCCAATCATGTCTACAAGCTCAAGAAGGCATTGTATGGTTTGAAGCAAGCACCTAGAGCATGGTATGAGAGGTTGAGGGACTTTCTTCTCTCTAAAGGGTTCAAGATGGGAAAGGTTGACACCACTCTCTTCACCAAGAAAATTGGAAATGACTTGTTTGTGTTGCAAATCTATGTGGATGACATTATCTTTGGATCAACTAACCAAGACTTTTGTGAAGAGTTTGGAAATATGATGGCAAAAGAGTTTGAGATGTCTATGATTGGAGAGCTTAGTTACTTTCTTGGACTTCAAATCAAGCAAATGAAGAATGGCACTTTTGTAAGTCAAGGGAAGTACATCAAGGACATGATCAAGAAGTTTGGATTGCAAGATGCTAAGCCAATGAGTACACCAATGGGCACTAATGATCAATTGGGTATTGATGCTAGTGGCAACATGGTAGATCAAAAGCAATACCGGTCTATGATTGGAAGTTTGCTATATGTCACCGCTTCTGGGCCGGATGTGATGTTTAGTGTGTGCAAATGTGCAAGATATCAAGCTTCACCTAGAGAGTCACTTGAAAGCAACCAAGAGAATATTAAGATATCTTAAGGGCACTCATGATGTTGGATTATGGTTTCCAAAGGGGTCTAATTTTGAGTTGATTGGATATTCGGACTCCGACTATGGTGGATGCAAGATTGATAGAATGAGCACAAGTGGTACTTGTCAATTGCTTGGAAGGTCTCTTGTTTCATGGTCATCAAAGAAACAAAATAGTGTTGCACTATCTACCGCCGAGGCCGAATATATTAGTGCCGGTAGTTGTTGTGCACAATTGCTTTGGATGAAAGCTACCTTGAATGACTTTGGAATTAAATTCAAGAATGTGCCATTGTTTTGTGACAATGAAAGTGCTATCAAGATGACTCAAAATCCGGTTCAACATTCAAGAACCAAGCACATTGACATAAGGCATCACTTCATAAGAGACCATCAACAAAAGGGTGATATTAGCATTGAAAGCATTGGCACCGAAGATCAACTAGCCGACATATTCACAAAGCCACTTGATGAGAAGAGATTTTACAAGTTGAAGAATGAATTGAACATACTTAACTTCTCCAACTTGAAATGAGTGCACCCCCACATTATTATATGACATGTCTCTCCTCCGACATAGCAAGGTAAAGTTATTTGGCATATCATCCATACTTTGCTAAGGACATGCTTAGAACATATAGACATATTTGCATGACAAATAGGCTCATTCATGAAAATCAAATGAGTTTAATGTATATATGGTACCACTATTGCTTCTATGTTTTTGATTGATCTAGTGGTAGCATATGACATGTTTGTGGGCTTGCAAACCTAGTGTTGAATCTAGAAAATGAGCTCATGATGTGTAATTCAACATGGTCAAGATAACCCTTATACTTTATGAGGTGTGAAAAAGCTTGTCCTTGGATCAAACCGAATTACATATTCTAGGCAAGTGATCTAGATTGAACCATAATTTGGACTCCCTCATATTAATTGACTTAACTCTCACTAAAATTGGCACCTTTTTGGTGATTGTTGACAAAGGGGGAGAGAAAAGTCACAAAGATAGAAAAGTCACGAAAAAAAATTAAGTTGCAAAGGGGGAGAAAGATATAGTAAGGGGAGAGATCAATTAAAATTGAGCACACAAGTAGGGGGAGCAAGCTCATGAATGATTTGTTGCATTTGTATGTGCATTAACATGATGTATTGTTGCATTGCAAAGCTTAAATTCATATTCATGATTGAATGGTGATTGCTAGAAATAGAACTTGAATGGTGATTTGTTGTGAGTAGCTTTACAAGTGGTATCTAGACACCTTTGCTTATAATGTTGATCTCACGAGATATTTTAGTGTTTGTGATCTTTACAAGTAATGAATTACAAGTGGTGTCTAGCTACATTGATGCTAAGGATGGTATATAAAGGCAACTCCGATTGGTATCACGCTTCAAAGGTCCATTCTATATACCTTAGCATCAATTTGATAGTAGCAACTCTCCCAAAATTCAAATCCATACATATGTGCACAATTGAACCAAACTCATGGAAGCACATATGTAGGGGGAGCTAATACTATTGAAATTGAAAATTGATTTCATTTCATATCTTTGTGATGGTTGTCATCAATTACCAAAAAGGGGGAGATTGAAAGCCCAAGTTTGGTTTTGGTAATTAATGACACCAAGTTGCTAATGCCATATGTTAAGTGTTTTGAGTTAGGCATATGCAACACATGTGATGAAGGTGTACGTGGCAAGGAGTGGTGGCCACAAGATCACAAAGAAATGGTGCATGGACATGAAATGACGATCATGGTGGAGCTGCATATAATATGATGGACATGATGATCAAGTGGAAGAGAAGGATCTAAGAGCGCAAGGCAAAGGTATAACCATAGGGTTTTCCTTCTGCCGGTCTAAGATGAGTAGAGAAGTGATTGACCGGATTTAGGATACATAGCCGACTATCAAGAGGGACAATCATGGTTAGCTCGGGAATCAAGTGCCACTAGATCAATGTCTTGAGCATATGCATTAGGATCTAGTTGAGAGCTAACATAACGCCTTGAAAAATGACTGTGAAAATGCTAACACACATGCACATGGTGATATACACATGGTGGTGTTGGCACATTTGCGAAGGCGGTGGTGTTTGAGCGGTAGTAAGGGGTTTGGGGTTCGCCCTCCCTCCCGCCGAGCTTGCGAGCGCGGGATTCAGGCGTTTTCGAGGAAATGAAATGCCTATTTTCTATTGCGCCGGAGGTGAGAAAAGGTGGCGGAAGTCCGAATTGTTTATCACTGAAATTACAGTGACCGGACGCTGCACCGGACGCGGTCTCGGTTTTACCGGATGCGTCCGGTCAGTTTAACGCGGCGTGGGCGCTAGGGTTTGTGACCGGACGCTGGTCTGGCCTGACCAGCGCGTCCGGTCAGTTCTCCTGAGCGCTGAAGTAGAGCGCTCGACCGGCGCGTCCGGTCCCTCACGGAACCGGAGCGTCCGGTCAGGCGTCCAGAAGGGTAGAGTGTTGATCGGACGCGCGGCGCGTCCGGTCACGTGCGATCGGACGCGTCCGGTCTCGACGGGAGCTTACTGGAACACGACCGGACGCTGGCACTGTCGCGTCCGGTCAAACGCTAGAGCGCGTCCGGTCACGGCAACGGCTAGTTCTGACGCGCACTGTTTTCGCTTGTCGTGTAGTGACCGGACGCGTCCGGTCACCCTGACCGGAGCGTCCGGTCAACACGTTTTGAACTGCGTCGTCCGTAACGGCTAGCTGCGTACCCCTTCGTTTTAAATAGAGGATGTCCGGGGTTTGAGGGTATCTCTTGCACATTTTAAGACCTAGAGACATCCTTTGAGCTAGAGAACAATCCCTCCACTCATCTCTTTGCATAGTTGCACATCTTGAGTGAGATTGAGTGAGATTCAAGTGCATTGCTTGAGAGTTGCATTCTAGAGGCACTTGATCTTCAAGTTGCTACGGATTTCTTGTTACTCTTCCGTGTTTCCCGACATGGTAGACGGCTTGGAGCAGCGGAGGTGATTGAGCTCGCAATTGGAGATTGTTGGAGCCCTCACCAAGTGTTGTAAGGGGTTCTTGATCCTTCCCCGCGGGAGTTCGCGAATTGGATACTCTAGTGGAGCTCGTGGCTTGGAGGATCCCCATCTTGTGTGCGGTTGTGCGGTGCCCGCCGAGGGCTCGACTCTTGATAGTCGATTAGCTCGCGAACCGACAAGTGGGTGTATCGCCACAACAGGGAGTAGCTTGCCGGGAAGCAAGTGAACCTCGGGATAAATTCTTGTGTCATTCTCTTCCCGAGGATTTCTTTTGTGTGATTGATTGATTGGTACTTCTCATCTCTACACGGCGGTATAATCACTCGAAGCTCTTCTCTCGTATTACATCTTATATCTAGCTTGTTGTTGTTGTTGTGTTTAGTGGATAGCCTTGTACTAGACTTGTGTAGGTGGCTTTCTTAATTAGTTAGAGCTAGTGCATTTTGCTCCGCCACCTTTTGTACTAACTTGTGGTTAAGTAATTCTTGTAGAAGTTTTAATTAGGCTATTCACCCCCCCCTCTAGCCTCTTTGGACCTTACAGCCGCGTCGTGCCCCTCCTCATGCCCTGGCCACGGCTGCCTTTGAGATCCGGTCCCTCCCCGCCTAGCTACGACTGCCCGCGAGCTCTAGCACTTCCCCGCCCGGCCGTGGCTGCTTGCGAGCACCGGCCCCGCCCTGGCCGTGCTCCGGCCGCCCGCGCCCCTCTGTTAAAGCCGTGGCCACGCCTGACGAGGCCGTCCCCGGCTGCCATGGCCACGAGCTCCGGCGAGGCCGCGCTTGGCCACCGTGGCTCACATCCGTCGGCCCAATGCGCCCTACGCCTGCCCACTGTGGCCACACCCGGCGTGGCCGCCCGCTCCCATGACCTCCTCCGTGCGTGCGATGTGTTCTGCTCTGCTCGATAGAAAGAGAAGGAAAGAAGAGCTAACGCGCGGGCCCAGATTGGCAGTGAGATAGAGAGAACACTAGAGCGCAAGGGCAGTTTTGGTCATTCCATTGAAAATGCCCCTGCGTGGATCTAGATCTGTTGCATTAGCCAAACAATTTCCTAACACTGATACATGGTGAATCCCAGATCCAGATTCACCTTTTGCAGTGGTGAATATCTACCAAGCAAGCTCTTAGAATAGGTGGTGTGGTTTCGTTCGGTTGTTCTAGCATACCATGTAAATATAAAGACTAATGGTAAATGGACAACACGTAATCGAACCTATATGGATACATCTATCTTTTGTCTTTTACATTACTTTTCTCGTCTACTATTTCATCACATTATTCGTTGTCACGATGTTTATTACTTCAAGATGGTGAAGCCCTAGAGCGGTCAGACCGGCTAGGGCAACCCATAGCTGCCGCACGCACTAACAGGCCCTCCCAGGCACATGGGTGTCAAGAGACCTCGTCGGCTATCTTGCGTATCACGCTTCCGGCGATGCTCCTTCGATGATGTGCCCTGCGCATTGCGCTCATCATTGGAGGCGCGTGGTGACATGTTTTTGTGCAAATAGGATATAATTGCTTTAAATCATTTAGTACAAAATGTGTTGATGTTGAGAATCAAACATAGAAAAGGCCGCCTGCTCCTTACTAGTGCCGCCACTGGCACACCTAGAGCCCCTCTCCTTCTTCCTTTTTGGTGCGTCTGCCAGGGATTAGAAGGGGAGGGCATCCATCTCATTTCCCGTAGTTTTATTTCTAGTTGCTTAGGGTTTAGTCTAAAAAAATCTTCCAACGAAATAAGATGATTTTCTGTTGGGATCGTGTTTCCTGTGATGAGACCATCGTTGCAGGCGTTGATTTCATCGACAGGTGGCCAAGTGGTGGCCATTATCCCATTATCTGCAAGGGAAAGGGTGCTTCTGGCCGCCTCCAACGAAGACAGCTATTCCGGATCATCGATCTCATCGTCGGTGGTCATGGAGAGGAATTCAAGTTTTGAAGGTGATGAATATGCATCCTATGCTGCTCTCGACGATGCAATTGCCGATATTCTTTCATCGATTTAGATGCATTTTGGACTGGTTCTGAAGCGCTAGATCTTGCGGCATGTCCAATGTTTTTGGGTTAGTCGTTGGATTCGGCATAAGGACAACATTTGGCTTTGGCGTTTGAGGGATGCCTTCATGGAAGAAGAAGAAGATGGAAGAATCTAGGTAGATATTGTGTATTTTTTATTTTAGATTTTTTTCATGTGTAATTTGGGGATGCACTGTGCTAAGTTTTAATATAATCCCCCTTCCCTTAAAAAAAGAGTATCAAACATAGGGTTAGATTAAATCCCCATATTAACGCCATTATAGTCCAATTAACACCCTGATTGATTCTTCTAACTAGCTAGGGCTCAGGGTCTACACCTATTGAGTGCGCTTGTGTGCAACCTCTGGCTTATTAGCGGATAGCTTGAAGGGTCTCAAAAGGCTCACACCAGAAGAGGAACTTAGCGCCCCGGGAAATGAGCCAAGGGGTTAAGTCCTGAAAGGTCCTAATATGGCTAGGGGGTGAATAGCCTATTCAAAAATTCTACAAAGCACTAGAGCAATTGATTATTATGACAAATGGCGTAACACAATTTTGCTCTAGCTCTACAAGGGTTGCAAGCCACATATCCCAACAATTCTAGTTACTATGATCACTAGACACACACAAGAGCTAAATTGCTACTCACTAAGAGCTCTCAAACTTTCTATACTAAAGAGCTCCACTAGATGAACTTAAACTACAAAGCAAGCTCTCAATTCTAATTACACTAAAGAGCTTACTACAACTAATTTACGGGAATGTAGAGAGAGTAGGGTGATTATACCGCCACGTAGAGAAGTGAACCAATCACAAAATGAACACCAATTCAATCACCGGGAGAACACCAATTCGCCGAGGAAGGTGCAATACCCTCATAAGATCATCGGAGCCGGCCACGAACAATCACCAACACGTGCCAGACCTCCACCGCTGCTCCAAGCCATCTAGGTGGCAGCAACCACCAAGAGTAACAAGAAATCCGCAACCACAATGATCCCCAAGTGTCACTAGATGCAATCATTCAAGCAAATGCACTTGGAATCACTCAATCTCACTTTGAATTTGCAATCAAGCAAGAGAGATGAGTGGGAGGGAGTATGCTCAGCTCACAAGGATGTCAAGAATGTCAAAAGTCCAAGAGAAATGCCTTGGAGCTGACCGCCATCTATTTATAGAGCTCCCAATGAAATAGAGTCGTTGCTCTGCTCACGGGCTAACTGGACACACCGATCGAACTCAGCCCAGCGTCCGATCGCCAGCGTACGATCATCCTAATGGCTGCCATGTGTCCATGGTTCAAATCCTAGCCATCGGATTTCAACGGTCAAAACTCTGTGACTCGTGCGGTTAAAGTCAGACCAGACTCACCAACATGTGGTGTAACACCCCGGGTGTTATAGTACTAATTAATCTGCCATGTCATCATAATGCATTGCTCATCATACATGTTAGGTTAACCTTGTTATGCATCAACTAAAACGAGTTTACTTAATTAGGTTGAATGTGTTTCTCTGTGGTGTGCTCCGGAATCGAAAACCCTAATTTTGAATATCACCGCAAATACTTAGTCCATGCCCTGCGTAATTTGAGGTGCGCGACTGTGTTGCACACTAGTGTCAAGTGTAGGGTATGAGCTCAAGTACAACATCTAAAATGAAGCTCCAAAGTTGAGTTTGAATTGGAGTCCCAAAACTTGTCGCGAGTTTTCTGATTCGAATTCGAATTCAAATATGGGGAGAAATATAAAAGAATTTCAAAAGCTAATTGGTCAACCAAGAGTGACATTTGGTCAACTATGTCATGTTGGTCCAAATGATGCCCTTGGGTGAGGTTTTGATCACTAAGTAATCACAAATCAAAGTAGAAACAAATTCCAATTTGAAATCCCTACGAAAACCCTAATTTTCAAAACCCTGTTTTACCCCTTTTGAAATAATTCAAAATCTAAGCAAAATTTGGGAAACAGTTCAAAACCAAGTTTGTAGAACTTTTCAAGGGCTACAACTTTGGTGTTTTGAGTTTTCAAAGTTTTAGTGTAAAATGTGGAGCAATTTTGAAAATAAACAAATTTCAGATTTAATTCATTTTTGTCCCCAAACTAAGATTTCAAAATGGAGGCTGATTTTGAAAAAGTTTTGAACAGCAAAGTTATAGGTCTGGTCAAGATAAACAACTTTGATGTTTGGAGATTTTGAAGTTTCAATGTAAAATCAAAAGTAATTTCTAAATTACCAAATCTGAAAAATGTGTCCCTTTTTGAATTTAAACTCAAATTTCAAAATCCAAGCAGAATTTGAAAAAGTGTTCAATACCAAACTTGTAGAGCTTGAAATTTTGAAGATTTCATACATTGGAAGATTTTCAAGTTGTTATACAAATTTGAGAGTAATTTGAAAAACCAGTTTGAATTTCAAAATTTGGGGGGGGGACAGCTACAGTGCACGACGTATCACCGCCGGCCACCGCGCGGTATGGGCGCCGGCGAGACGCCGGACGGCTTCGGCCGGCTTCCAGGCGTGTCCTCGATCGCCAGCACGACATCGCGCGTCTTCCAGTGAAGTAAACCGTGGTCGTTACCTATATATACATGAGTTCACCGTGACGTTTTCCATTTTCGCCATCGCCGCCACCGCAGCTCCGCCGCTCGCCGCTGCCGCCACCAAGCTGTCTCTGGCCACGCTAACAGCACCCTTAACTCCGCCTCATCCTTGCGCATCTCGTGAACCAGCTGAGCTAGCCCAATTCCGCCTGGATCGCCGGGGAGCCGTCGTCTTCCACCTCGGGTCGCCGCCGCTCCAGTCGAGCTCCGCCACCGTCGCCAACCGCCTCCAGTGCCTCCCCGCTTCAACCGATCACTCCGTCGTGATCGTGGTACGCCCCTGGTGCTCTCTGAACCCTCGCTTTAATCGCTACCGCTTTGTAACGACGAGTCGCCGGTCACCGTTTCCGTCGAGCCGCCACCATCGTCGGTGAGCTGTTTCCGGAGCTTGAGCTAGGGTGTTTAGTAGCAAAACGGGTTCGCTGGATCATGTAGAAGGTGTTGGTCAGCTCGGTTGGTCGATTGGGTCACCGGTCGTCGGCCGGCCACCGCGGGGAAGCGAGCGAGCGCGCGGGAGAACGAGAGGGAGACGGAGGTGAGGGATGACAGCTGGGGCCGGCTTATCAGCGAGCGCGGGAGAGAGAGCACGCGGGCGCGGGGCTGGCGCTGGGCTGGGCCGCTTGCTGGGCCAAGCGTGTGCGGGCGCGCGCGCGTACGCGGGCCAGTTGGGCTGGGCCGGATCGGAGAGAAGAGGAGAAGCAGCCCGATTTCGATTTTGTTTTCGTTTTTGTTTTTCTTTTTCAAATAAATGAATAGTATTATTATTTGTTTATTTCATTAAAAATTGTGTAGAGTTCCAAAATTCTTGAAAATTTTTGTGTACGCTTCTCAATGTATAAGCTATCTAGGAAAAATATTAAATCATGAATTTGAATACTTTATGCAGTAGAATTAATTGGTTTCATTAAAGATTAAATACAACTTCCAGTAATTTTAATAATTAATTTAATTATCCAAAAATTATGAAATTTATTATGGCACTGTTATAAATCATTGTTAACCCATAGAAAAGGTTTGAGCTTGTTTAGATAAAGTTTGCTCAACTTCTAATTATGCCCTAATTGTTTAAATAGTAAATAAATGTTAATTTGAGAACTTTAAGTGTTGTGTGCCTTTTGATTGAGTGATGTCCTTAGGTCACTACCCTTTTGTGATCTCTGGCACTTTAATTTCATGACTGAGCTCGTTAGTAACTTGTTAGGTTAAGAGCTGGTATCGCGGGAACTTGACGCTGCTAGTTAGTAGGTTTTCTGTTTACGACTGTACCGTGAAGGGAAGTTGTACTCGAATCGTAACCGTGGCATGTTGTCATCAAGCATCATTTTTATCATTGAGCATCATGTAAAGCATGTTATATATTCATGTAGTCACCGCTTTCGAGGAAGCCGAAGTCGTCGAGCAGGCCTCCGGAGAAGAGCGATCGTCAGTGGGTTCCGGACCAGACGTTGGAGTCTCCGAGTCTGAGTCAGTCGTCGTGTCCGAGCAAGGCAAGCCCCGGTGCATTTAAACCCTACCTTGAATTTTACAAATGTTTTATTATTTATTTTATGGTTTATTGCATTAAGTAATTAGGAGTTGAGTGATAACCTAATTGCTGCATTATCATCCTTGATTATTGCAATATTACCCTTGATACCTGTTTTACGGAAAATGCGTAGTATGCTTCGCTATGCTTAGAAGTTAAGCTTTTAAATGAAATGTTTACATAGCCATGACGGCATACTTGTTGAATATTGAAATATGTGAATGAAATTGTAAGATCGGGCGGGTGGTTTGGCCACTGCTAACGTGCATTGGGAGAGGAGTCCCAATGTATTGTTTCCGCCTTATCAGTTAAGGACCGTACGTTGTTGGCCCTCGCGTCATGGAGTTTTTATTAGTACTAGCCATGTGCCCATGTCGGGTAAGCCTTACTTTGGCTAGTCCATTACGAGAACGTCTAACCTCGCACTGGGAGTGGAGAGATGGCGAGAGTAACGTGTACCCTCGGGGCTAGAATGTGGCCGGGTTCGAGGAGTACTGTGCTCTCGGGTGGCGATGGACACGTTCTGGTTTTGGGTTATTCGGGTAAGAGTTGATATATGCTAGATTCGGTTCTACATATGTCGTGTGGTTAGGAATCCCCAGCTGGGTAAATGAAGCGGTTCGAATCGTCGTTACTCTACGAGAAAGGAGTCTTGGCCTTGCACCAACATCGTAGTTAAGAACTGGAATTGAAAGAAAGAATGAGAAAGGTTTTGATGATAATTACTTTGATCTAGACTAGGATCACCTAGAGTTGGTTAATGAACCATCAATGGTAAAAGTAAAATGTTGAAGATAAGGATTTACTTTAGTAAGCTTTTTTGCAAAAGAAAATCTTGATTCTGATTTACCCGTACCTTGATTCCCTAAAGCTAGCATGCCCTTGGAGTCTTTGTCTTAGTCGGGTAAGTCTTGTTGAGTACTCTCGTACTCAGGGTTTGTTGAACCCCTTGTTGCAGGTGCGGTTCATGAACAAGTCTGCTTCGAGCCTTGTTGCATGACCGTCGTGGTTGAAGAAAGCGACGACGAGTAGACTGTGTGGCCTTTGGGCAAGGCATCTCGCTTGTGTGATGTAATAAAGTTACTACCGATACTTCTCTACTAATGGTTTGTAATAATGTTACATAAGGAGATTTGAAAAACTGGTTTGTAACCTAAGTTATTGTAAGACTTCCGCTACTTTACTCTGTTGAATATTTTGAATAAACTGTTGTAATATTGCAATACTCCTGTGATTGGATCCTGTTCGGAGGAAAGCAGGCCTTTTAAGTTATGGTGAACATAAGTACGACTGTCAGAGGTCATTATGGCAATGACGTGTACTTGTGGGCCATCATAATTAGGAGGTTCTGTGACAGCAGGTACCAGAGCATAATCACTCGAGTTATTGTAGTATTACTTTGCAAAACTTCAAAACGTTTTGGGTCAAATAAACTTAATATTGATATTTTGGGTCCAAATTGCTTTTGCTTATCTTAATCTATTCTATAGTTTCCTTAGCTCATATTTGAAAGCTTCGTAGTGAAGTATCATGTATAGTGCCCTATGTTATAAAGTTTGCATGTGTTACTTAATCTCTCTATTAGATCGTAAGAACGATGCATGCATCATGTTTAATTAACCTGCTTAAGTTACCTTCCCTTTTAAAGTGGTTTGGGTTAAGTAAGGTTCAATCCTATTCATGCTAACCTTCAGATCCCCCTATCTGTTCTCATCGTCCTAATTCTATCTTGCTTTAGGATGGCACGTGTGAAGACAACTCCTCGCAAGAAAACGGGTCCGCAAGGAGTGCCGCGTCATCAGTTGGCCACCAGAGTTGATGGAGCAAGCAGTAGCCGTAATCCGAATCCGGATTCGGAATCAGAGGTTGCAAGGCTTACATCAGAAGTGGAGCGACTGAAGCGTAATATGCGTTTTTGGAAGCAGTTCCAGAATGAGTCTCTGGAAAAGGAGACAGAAGCCAGAGCACGTGTTCGTGAGCTAGAGCTTTATGTGACACACCTGGAGCAGTACAATACTGTTCTGCATGAGGAAGTCCATAGGCTAAATGATCTGATGAATCCCAATCATCAGCCCCAGGCAGTGGAAGATGATGTTGGTGCCGTGATTGTTCCTGGTGTAGAGGACAATAATGAAGATGAACCCATGATGGAAAGTGGGGATGATGCAAGTCATGTTACTGGTGCGAGTGCTCCAGAGGTTGAGGATGGAGTGATCGTGATCAGCGATGATGATGAGGAGTGAAGTGTTGACATGGATGGATGTGTAATATAGTAGTCTTTCCTGCTTTCTAAGAACCTTAGTGGGTAGTTTCTTGCTTGCGAGCAAGTTTGTAATGAAATAATGTAATATAAGTTTGTATGTGTATACAAGTACTGTACTGACTGCTTTTTAATTCAATAAAGCGATGTAAATAAATATGGTTTATGTACAACAGATGGACGGTACTGGAACTTCCCAGGATGGGGACAATACTCCGAATCCCCCACCGTTTCCACCCACCTTGGCAGAGGCTATTGCCGCTTTGGTTAATGCCACTACCCTGTTGGCTTAGAATCAGAATCAGAATGGAAATCAGGGTCGTCGAGGCCGTAACAATGGAGGGGAAACCACCTATGTGGATTTCACCGATACCCGTCCACCAGTGTTCTCAAAGGCAGATGAGCCGCTAGAGGCAGATGACTGGCTCCGTACCATGGAGCAGAAGTTTGAACTGTTACAGTGCACGGAGCACCAGAAGCCCGTGTTTGCAGCGCAGCAGCTTAGAGGTGCCGCAGGGGCGTGGTGGGCGAATCTGGTCGCCGCACGGCCTGCTGGCCACCGTGTCACTTGGCAGGAGTTTCGTGAAGCCTTCAGAGCACATTATATCCCAGATGGTGTCATGGCCATGAAGCTAGAGGAGTTTCTCTCGCTGAAGCAAGGGAACCAGACAGTTCTGCAGTACGTGGGTAAATTCAATCATTTGTCCCAGTATGCAGCGGAATATGTGAACACCGATGCGAAGAAGAAAAGCTGTTTCATGAGAGGTTTGAGTACCAGAATCCAGGAAGCATTGGTCACCTGTTATAATGCTACATACCATGAGATAGTCAACGTGGCTATTGCGTCAGAAGAGAAGTCCCGACTGCACAAAGAGTCAAAGAAGAAGAAGCCAGTGTTTTCAAGCCCGTCTGGCGGCATTAAGAAGCGCCAGAAGTTTATTTACCACCCTCAGAACCATTTTCGCCCAACTTATCGTCCACCGCAATACCAAGCTCAGCCGCAGACGTTTTATCGTCCTGCCGCAACCCCGTAGTTTATACAACAGCCGAATGCCCCTGGTATTCGAAACCAGACTCCAGCCACCCATAACTTTCCCTGCTACAATTGTGGAAAGCCAGGCCACTTTTCCAAGGACTGCCCGTATCCAAGGCAGTACAATCCCAACTATCCCAGAGCTCCCGTACCACAACAGCAACAACCTCAGAGCAAGAACAATAATCTGAATGTTCAGAAGGGCAAGGGTGAGAAGAAGACCGGACGTGTGTTCTATACTCAAGCAAGTGCAATCCCAGAGGGAGAACCGGTTATGATGGGTATGTTCTCTGTTGCTAATCATCCAGCAGTACTGTTATTTGATTCAGGTGCATCGCATACATTCATAAATCACACCTTTGTTGTTAAGCATGACATTCCAATTATGGGAACGCTAGAAGATTTCTTTATCCAGTCGCCCGGGGGACGACTGTGTACTAAGGAGATGGTACGTGACGTACCTATAGAGTTAGGTGGGCATATATTTCCTACCTCAATGATAATATTACAGAAATAGGATATAGATGTAATCCTGGGTATGAATTGGATGTACCAAAGAGGAGCCCTTATAGATGCACTGCACAGAACTATAAGGTTGAACCTGCCAGATAATAAATCTCATCTTCTTATCCAACTTCCTATCCCAAAGAGAACCGTTGAAAGGATATGTGCAACTTCAGTACAAGAGGTTTGTGATATACCAGTAGTCTGTGAATTTCCAGATGTGTTTCCAGATGATCTACCAGGTCTGCCACCAGACAGAGATGTAGAGTTTGTGATTGAGTTAAAACCGGGTACTGCCCCAATATCCCGGAGAGCTTACAGAATGCCACCCAATGAATTGGCAGAACTCAAGGATCAACTGCAGGAGTTACGTGACAAAGGTTTTATCAGACCCAGTTCCTCACCATGGGGATGTCCAGCTCTGTTTGTTAAGAAGAAAGATCAGACTTTAAGGATGTGTGTTGATTACCGACCGCTGAATGAAGTAACCATTAAGAATAAATATCCGTTGCCACACATTGATCTACTCTTTGATCAGCTCGCGGGGGCAAAGGTATTTTCAAAAATCGATCTTCGATCAGGGTACCATCAAATCAAGATTCGACCTGAAGATATCCCAAAGACTGCCTTCACCACCAGATATGGACTGTATGAATACCTAGTTATGTCTTTTGGTCTCACCAATGCACCGGCACATTTCATGTATCTGATGAACTCAGTTTTCATGCCGGAGCTTGACAAGTTTGTGGTTGTGTTTATTGATGATATTCTGGTATATTCCAAAAGTAAAGAAGAGCATGTTGAGCATCTCAGAGTTGTTCTGAATCATTTGAGAGATCATCAACTGTATGCCAAGTTTAGTAAATGTGAGTTTTGGTTAAGAGAAGTACAATTCTTAGGCCATGTGTTGTCAGCTGAAGGAGTAGCAGTAGATCCTGGCAAGGTGAAAGATATTCTGAATTGGAAACCACCAATTTCAGTTCATGAAGTCCGAAGTTTTCTAGGAATGGCGGGTTATTACCGTCGATTCATACCTGACTTTTCAAAGGTAGCCAAGCCAATCACAGAGTTGTTGAAGAATCAAACTAAGTTCATATGGTCTCCAGAATGTGAGAAAGCTTTTAGAATTCTAAAGAAGTCATTAACAACTGCTCCAGTTTTGGCACAACCAGATATAGAAAAGCCATTTGATGTTTATTGTGACGCCTCGGGTATTGGCCTTGGTTGTGTATTGATGCAAGAAGGCAGAGTCATTGCTTATGCCTCGAGACAGTTGAAGCGCCATGAAGAACATTATCCGACACATGATCTTGAACTAGCAGCTGTAGTTCATGCATTGAAAATCTGGCGTCATTACTTGCTAGGTAATACTTGCCACATGTATACAGATCACAAGAGCTTAAAGTATATCTTTACTCAGTCAGAATTGAATATGAGGCAAAGAAGATGGCTTGAATTGATAAAGGATTATGATTTGGAAGTACACTATCACCCTGGAAAAGCAAATGTGGTTGCTGATGCACTCAGTAGAAAGAACCATTGCAATTGTATGACTGTGAAGCCAATGGATTACAGTTTGTGTTATGAATTAGAGAAGTTGAATATTGAAATAATTCAACAAGGTCAGTTGACTAATGTCACAGTAGAATCAACAATCAAAGATCAGATTGTGTCTGCTCAGAGAAATAATTCTGGAATAGCTTATATCAAAGAAAAAGTTAGAACTGGTCAACAGACAGATTTCAGTATTGATGATGCAGGTGTGCTGTGGTTTAAGAATCGGCTAGTGGTCCCAAAGATTTCAGAGTTACGTCAGCTCATTCTTGATGAAGCACATAGTACAAGGTTTTCTATTCATCCAGGGAGTAATAAGATGTATCAAGATTTAAAACAGAGATTTTGGAGGACCAAAATGAAAATCGAGATTGCTAAGTATGTTGCCAGATGTGATACTTGTCGCAAAGTGAAAGTTGAACATTTGAAGCCGGCAGGAATGTTACAACCCTTGCCCATTCCATCCTGGAAATGGGAAGATATTAGTATGGATTTCATTACTGGGTTACCCAAGACTTCAAGAGGCTTTGATTCAATTTGGGTCATTGTGGACCGTTTGACTAAGTCAGCTCATTTTGTACCTGTGAAGGTTGACTATAGAGCATCTAGATATGCTGAAATATATGTTGCTCGGATTATGAGTTTACATGGAATACCCAAAACAATTGTTAGTGACAGGGGTACTCAATTTGTTTCGTAATTTTGGAGACAGTTTCAAAAGTCATTAGGTACTAAACTTCTTTATAGCACAGCCTATCATCCACAAACTAGGGGACAGACTGAAAGAGTAAATCAAATTTTGGAAGATATGTTAAGATCCTGTGCTCTCACCTATCAAGATCAATGGGATGAATGTTTACCGTTAGCAGAATTCTCATACAACAATAGTTATCAAGAGAGTATCAAAATGACACCGTTTGAAGCATTGTATGGCCGCAGGTGCAGAACTCCATTGAACTGGTCAGAACTAGGAGAAAGATGGTTTTATGGAGTTGATCTAGTGAAGAAAACGGAAGAAAAGGTTAGACAGATACAAAAGAATTTAAAAGTTGCTCAGTTTCGACAGAAGAGTTATGCAGATAAAAGGCGTCGACCCTTGATGTTTAAAGTGGGAGATTATGTTTATCTGAAAGTGTCACCCATGAAAGGAGTTAATAGATTTGGAGTCAAAGGCAAGCTCGCACCATGTTATATTGGTCCTTTTCAGATCATTGAAAAATGTGGGAAGGTGGCATATAGATTAAAGCTGCCTGAACAACTGTCAGCCGTGCACAATGTATTTCATGTATCACAAATGAAGAAGTGTATGCAAGTGCCTGATCAAGTTGTTGATGTGGAAGGGGTTGAACTTGAGCCTGATTTGACATATTCTGAATATCCTGTCCGAGTCTTGGATCGAAAGGATCGTGTTACCCGGAGTAAAACAATTAAATGGTACAAGATACAATGGGATCAACATTCAGAAGAGGAAGCTACCTGGGAATCGGAGGATTACCTGTTGGAGAATTTTCCGGAGTTCTTTGCTTCTATCTAGGTTGCAATTTCTTCTTTAAATTGTAACCTATCCTTTTAAAATCTTTGTAATGCAGAAAACCCCTACCTGTGTTGTAGACAAGTCTTGGACGTGTTTGCTTGACACGTTTCCTTTTCCATTACTTAACTCAAGGCTTTAAATCTCGGGACGAGATTTCTTTAAGGGGGAAGGGCTGTAACACCCCGGGTGTTATAGTACTAATTAATCTGCCATGTCATCATAATGCATTGCTCATCATACATGTTAGGTTAACCTTGTTATGCATCAACTAAAACGAGTTTACTTAATTAGGTTGAATGTGTTTCTCTGTGGTGTGCTCCGGAATCGAAAACCCTAATTTTGAATATCACCACAAATACTTAGTCCATGCCCTGCGTAATTTGAGGTGCGCGACTGTGTTGCACACTAGTGTCAAGTGTAGGGTATGAGCTCAAGTACAACATCTAAAATGAAGCTCCAAAGTTGAGTTTGAATTGGAGTCCCAAAACTTGTCGCGAGTTTTCCGATTCGAATTCGAATTCAAATATGGGGAGAAATATAAAAGAATTTCAAAAGCTAATTGGTCAACCAAGAGTGACATTTGGTCAACTATGTCATGTTGGTCCAAATGATGCCCTTGGGTGAGGTTTTGATCACTAAGTAATCACAAATCAAAGTAGAAACAAATTCCAATTTGAAATCCCTCCGAAAACCCTAAATTTCAAAACCCTGTTTTACCCCTTTTGAAATAATTCAAAATCTAAGCAAATTTTGGGAAAAAGTTCAGAACCAAGTTTGTAGAACTTTTCAAGGGCTACAACTTTGGTGTTTTGAGTTTTCAAAGTTTTAGTGTAAAATGTGGAGCAATTTTGAAAATAAACAAATTTCAGATTTAATTCATTTTTGTCCCCAAACTAAGATTTCAAAATGGAGGCTGATTTTGAAAAAGTTTTGAACAGCAAAGTTATAGGTCTGGTCAAGATAAACAACTTTGATGTTTGGAGATTTTGAAGTTTCAATGTAAAATCAAAAGTAATTTCTAAATTACCAAATCTGAAAAATGTGTCCCTTTTTGAATTTAAACTCAAATTTCAAAATCCAAGCAGAATTTGAAAAAGTGTTCAATACCAAACTTGTAGATCTTGAAATTTTGAAGATTTCATACATTGGAAGATTTTCAAGTTGTTATACAAATTTGAGAGTAATTTGAAAAACCAGTTTGAATTTCAAAATTTGGGGGGGGGGGGGACAGCTACAGTGCACGACGTATCACCGCCGGCCACCGCGCGGTATGGGCGCCGGCGAGACGCCGGACGGCTTCGGCCGGCTTCCAGGCGTGTCCTCGATCGCCAGCACGACATCGCGCGTCTTCCAGTGAAGTAAACCGTGGTCGTTACCTATATATACATGAGTTCACCGTGACGTTTTCCATTTTCGCCATCGCCGCCACCGCAGCTCCGCCGCTCGCCGCTGCCGCCACCAAGCTGTCTCTGGCCACGCTAACAGCACCCTTAACTCCGCCTCATCCTTGCGCATCTCGTGAACCAGCTGAGCTAGCCCAATTCCGCCTGGATCGCCGGGGAGCCGTCGTCTTCCACCTCGGGTCGCCGCCGCTCCAGTCGAGCTCCGCCACCGTCGCCAACCGCCTCCAGTGCCTCCCCGCTTCAACCGATCACTCCGTCGTGATCGTGGTACGCCCCTGGTGCTCCCTGAACCCTCGCTTTAATCGCTACCGCTTTGTAACGACGAGTCGCCGGTCACCGTTTCCGTCGAGCCGCCACCGTCGTCGGTGAGCTGTTTCCGGAGCTTGAGCTAGGGTGTTTAGTAGCAAAACGGGTTCGCTGGATCATGTAGAAGGTGTTGGTCAGCTCGGTTGGTCGATTGGGTCACCGGTCGTCGGCCGGCCACCGCGGGGAAGCGAGCGAGCGCGCGGGAGAACGAGAGGGAGACGGAGGTGAGGGATGACAGCTGGGGCCGGCTTATCAGCGAGCGCGGGAGAGAGAGCACGCGGGCGCGGGGCTGGCGCTGGGCTGGGCCGCTTGCTGGGCCAAGCGTGTGCGGGCGCGCGCGCGTACGCGGGCCAGTTGGGCTGGGCCGGATCGGAGAGAAGAGGAGAAGCAGCCCGATTTCGATTTTGTTTTCGTTTTTGTTTTTCTTTTTCAAATAAATGAATAGTGTTATTATTTGTTTATTTCATTAAAAATTGTGTAGAGTTCCAAAATTCTTGAAAATTTTTGTGTACGCTTCTCAATGTATAAGCTATCTAGGAAAAATATTAAATCATGAATTTAAATACTTTATGCAGTAGAATTAATTGGTTTCATTAAAGATTAAATACAACTTCCAGTAATTTTAATAATTAATTTAATTATCCAAAAATTATGAAATTTATTATGGCACTGTTATAAATCATTGTTAACCCATAGAAAAGGTTTGAGCTTGTTTAGATAAAGTTTGCTCAACTTCTAATTATGCCCTAATTGTTTAAATAGTAAATAAATGTTAATTTGAGAACTTTAAGTGTTGTGTGCCTTTTGATTGAGTGATGTCCTTAGGTCACTACCCTTTTGTGATCTCTGGCACTTTAATTTCATGACTGAGCTCGTTAGTAACTTGTTAGGTTAAGAGCTGGTATCGCGGGAACTTGACGCTGCTAGTTAGTAGGTTTTCTGTTTACGACTGTACCGTGAAGGGAAGTTGTACTCGAATCGTAACCGTGGCATGTTGTCATCAAGCATCATTTTTATCATTGAGCATCATGTAAAGCATGTTATATATTCGTGTAGTCACCGCTTTCGAGGAAGCCGAAGTCGTCGAGCAGGCCTCCGGAGAAGAGCGATCGTCAGTGGGTTCCGGACCAGACGTTGGAGTCTCCGAGTCTGAGTCAGTCGTCGTGTCCGAGCAAGGCAAGCCCCGGTGCATTTAAACCCTACCTTGAATTTTACAAATGTTTTATTATTTATTTTATGGTTTATTGCATTAAGTAATTAGGAGTTGAGTGATAACCTAATTGCTGCATTATCATCCTTGATTATTGCAATATTACCCTTGATACCTGTTTTACGGAAAATGCGTAGTATGCTTCGCTATGCTTAGAAGTTAAGCTTTTAAATGAAATGTTTACATAGCCATGACGGCATACTTGTTGAATATTGAAATATGTGAATGAAATTGTAAGATCGGGCGGGTGGTTTGGCCACTGCTAACGTGCATTGGGAGAGGAGTCCCAATGTATTGTTTCCGCCTTATCAGTTAAGGACCGTACGTTGTTGGCCCTCGCGTCATGGAGTTTTTATTAGTACTAGCCATGTGCCCATGTCAGGTAAGCCTTACTTTGGCTAGTCCATTACGAGAACGTCTAACCTCGCACTGGGAGTGGAGAGATGGCGAGAGTAACGTGTACCCTCGGGGCTAGAATGTGGCCGGGTTCGAGGAGTACTGTGCTCTCGGGTGGCGATGGACACGTTCTGGTTTTGGGTTATTCGGGTAAGAGTTGATATATGCTAGATTCGGTTCTACATATGTCGTGTGGTTAGGAATCCCCAGCTGGGTAAATGAAGCGGTTCGAATCGTCGTTACTCTACGAGAAAGGAGTCTTGGCCTTGCACCAACATCGTAGTTAAGAACTGGAATTGAAAGAAAGAATGAGAAAGGTTTTGATGATAATTACTTTGATCTAGACTAGGATCACCTAGAGTTGGTTAATGAACCATCAATGGTAAAAGTAAAATGTTGAAGATAAGGATTTACTTTAGTAAGCTTTTTTGCAAAAGAAAATCTTGATTCTGATTTACCCGTACCTTGATTCCCTAAAGCTAGCATGCCCTTGGAGTCTTTGTCTTAGTCGGGTAAGTCTTGTTGAGTACTCTCGTACTCAGGGTTTGTTGAACCCCTTGTTGCAGGTGCGGTTCATGAACAAGTCTGCTTCGAGCCTTGTTGCATGACCGTCGTGGTTGAAGAAAGCGACGACGAGTAGACTGTGTGGCCTTTGGGCAAGGCATCTCGCTTGTGTGATGTAATAAAGTTACTACCGATACTTCTCTACTAATGGTTTGTAATAATGTTACATAAGGTTTGAGATTTGAAAAACTGGTTTGTAACCTAAGTTATTGTAAGACTTCCGCTACTTTACTCTGTTGAATATTTTGAATAAACTGTTGTAATATTGCAATACTCCTGTGATTGGATCCTGTTCGGAGGAAAGCAGGCCTTTTAAGTTATGGTGAACATAAGTACGACTGTCAGAGGTCATTATGGCAATGACGTGTACTTGTGGGCCATCATAATTAGGAGGTTCTGTGACATGTGGCGTCCGATCGAGTCCAGTAAGGGTCTAGAGCCACTTTCCTATGACTGGATGCATCGGTCAGAGATGACCTGACGCGCCCGAGCATCTGGTCAACACTGGCTTCTTCTCTGCGCGCGCAACGTCAGCGGAGCTGCTTTTTGTGACAGAACCACCCAATTTATACAAGATTAGGTATGGTTGTCCTTGTTAAACACGTTGACACGCGCATACCGTCACTTATATAAACCCGGTAGTCCATCGAGTACCACGAAGGCCTCGATAAATCAACTTCACAACCAAGATCATACTTGATTAAGCGAATACATATCACATACACAAAGTTTACAGCAGAAATAATGTTACAATATTGAGTTCAAAACTTGATTAGGTAAAACAAAAAAGCTTTGAAATGCTTACAATAACATAAGTTTGAAATCATATTGCTAGCTCAGATGACATCCTCCAACAAGAGCATAGATGTGAAGCATATATAGAGTAGTCGAGCCCAACGACACTTAGTCACCACCTTTAGCAGACAGAGCACTTCACCTGCAATAGGGTGGGATAAAACCCTGAGTACTCAATTGTACTCTGACAGGAGAAAAATAAAAGAACTCCAAGGGTATGCCAGGTTTATTTAGTGGAGCTAGTTGGATAGCATAAACCTTTGCAAAAGAGCTTACTACATAAGTCCTTACTTTCAATCTTTTAGCGATTTTAGCATCCAGTTTAGTGAAGCTATTTAGAACTAAATTTGCATCTTTTCTGTAACAATCATTTGATTAATAAGCATCACAGTAGTAACCATATTCTAATTTCATGATCAGTAGAACCATCATGTTTCATTAGTTACTACGACTGCTAGACAATGACTAAGTTTCTCACTAATCAGGAGAGACAGCGATTCGAATTGATTACATCCAGCTGGGCAATCCCAAACACACACCCATACAAGCCCTCATTAGCTCGCGTGGATCACCGTTCACTCCATTTGGCGGTGAGCCTGGACCATTTCGCAAAACTCATGGTCCTACATCCTCACATGAATTGCCCGAAGTTTGAAGCTCGTAGCAAACATGGTCTTGGATCAGTCCCCTTCCTTCAGGCTCTCTTCCCAGCAATGCTAACGGTCCAATACCTCAGCCCGAACGAGGATCGGCTTCATGGTCAACTATAACTCAGACCCCTGTTATGTGTTTGGTACCTTCAATCTTAACCAAGGTCCAACAACGAAGCGGTCCTTAATTGACACAGACGGGATCAAAGAATACATGCCTAACTGGCATCAACAACAACCATAATAGCAATGTATCCCGCCCGGTCTTCAATTATCCATTATTACCTGGTTCTTTTCCACGATAGCAAATATAGTCAACCGTATCAGAGTAGCCACCTACATCTCGCGGATGACCGAAATCACCCGACTTCTACCGGTCTAAGCATAGCTAAGCGTAGAGCAACTTACACATACTAGTAAGGTTGCAAGTACATATATTGTGGACAAGGTAAGTCATGCAGCAATGGGTTTCAAATTAACTCTTATAACCTGATGCACATTACAAAAAGTATACTCGAGTGAATTTTAAAAGAGAGGTAGGAGGCTTATAATGCTCCGGGGCTTGCCTGGGTTTGAAGCATAAAGTCAGTTAGTTGGCTTCATCTTCAGGACATGATCAATCATCATCTTTATCTTCTGGACTTGGTCACTGTTACAATCTTTTGGTCGGTTTCAACATCACGTCCTTCATCTTCACGTCATGCATCTAACGTACCTAGATGATATGCAATGAGGCAATGCATGACAATAAAGGAAAAGCAACACAAAGTGTATTACAAAGAGGCACAAAAGACAAGCATAAAGTTATACTATATTTAGACATAGGCACTTAGGTGGGTGATGGTTAACTAAACATCACACAACTTACTAAGCTACGATGGCAAAGCAACACCAAGGCACTCTCATGCAAGCTAGTCATACCAATCACGATCAAGATCCTACTATTATATGGAGACAACAATTTGAACATCACACCTACACACATGACCACTCCTTAGCTGGATTGGTTAACCATCATTACAAAATAAGCTCACAGGAAGGCTCAGGTATATTAACTTAACAGCACCAAGGTCATGAGCCACATTAGCAAACATATTATCAAGCAAGTTGAAGCAACTAAATCAAGCAAGGTATTTTTTCTAGACTGCAGTAAGTAGTCACATATTTTAGCCATATCTGGAGTTATAAGCATCCAACAAAGGTGTTCCTAGACTTTATGGAAAACTTAAGAAATTGTCTACAACTTTCTTATTATCATCTTGAGATGATTTAACATTTAGCTAAGCTAAAAAGCACAACCTTTCAAATCTATCCAGCATAAAAGTAAAACCTGATAGGGAATTTGTAAAATTCATAACTCCCAAATCTTTTGGCCTAAAATCATGAAATTTTATCAAATCAAAGATCAGTAAGTTACCTACAACTTTTGTATTGATCACAGACATAGAAAAGAAAATTTTCTCTATGAAAACAGTTCCTCAACAGAAACTACACATAAAACAAGCATTGACTTAGGTAAATCAAAAACTCACTCATACATAATCCAATAAAGCTGAAATTGTTACTACCATTAAGCATCACATGAGAAGCCTACCATAAAAATTTCACATCAATTGGAGCAATATAATAGTAGATATAAATTTCTCCCTAAAAAAATAGAGAAAAATCTAGAGCAAGATTTTTCCACTAACGCATACAAGATTATATATCTACTGCATAGTACTCACAAGGATTCCAAAATATCTTTATTTTTCATTTTATGATTTTTCTATGAATTACTATGAATTTTCAAAGTTTCAGCTGAAAACACATAAAAGAAAAAGAAAAACCTTGTAGTGCACTATTCACCTAAGTCATGGTTTATGCAGAAAAGCCCCTGAAGAAGCTTCTATTTGGCGCGAAGTCCCTGGTCGCGAATGGAGCAGAGTAGCGCCAAGAAGGAGGCCGATTCCGGCTGGTTGGGGTGGTCACCAGCGGCGAGCTTAAGCTTCGGAGCATCAGGGGGCCCGCGCGCACTCGTTGGCGGCTGCGGCTTGTGGTGCGGTGGCCCGAGGCATCCTGGCCACACGAACAGGCGACTCCAGTAGAGGACGCCCGCCGGCGATGGCGCTCCGGCGCGACCTGTGCGATAGCGACCAAAAGAAGGATCCGATATAACCACAGCATCAAGGCGAAGCTAGCGCAACAAACAAGAGGTCCAATGGCTCACCGAAGTGGCGAGGCCATGGCAGAGGAGCTTGCGGCGGCGATGGTAGGCGGCCGTGGTGGAACTTTGGCGCACAGACAACTCCGCCCGGTAGAGATGGCGCAACCGGGTGCAAACGACGTGCAAGGATGAGGGGACACTGGCAGTGAGAGGAATTGGACGGGGGCGGCTTGACGGAATTGGCCGGCGAGTGGGGCTGCTCGGCGACGGCGTCGAAAAAGAAAAAGGAGACGGCAGCCAGCATTTGGTAATTTAAAAGGGCGCGAGCGATACTTCTCGGCTTCGCCAGCATCGCACGAGCTTGGCCACAAGGGTGGCTACGTGCCCGGGCGCGGGAAGCGCCGAAAGGTAGCCAAATGGCACACGGCGGTGAGCAGCCTGAGAAGCTGCTGCTCGGGGTTACTGTTCATGCCTGGCCGTCCTTCTTCTCCTTCCTGTTTCTCCCAATCCGGTTAGCCAAAACCTAAACCAATTGCTCCTTGTAGTAGAGCTACATGAGTACTACAACTTTACTTAAAAGGAGTTTGGTCAGAAACGAGCTGGTTAGAACAATATAACATCCCAAATATGGCTACATGAAAACTGGAAACTAAAAATTCAGTTTCAATACTTAGCCAAAATCTGGAACTTTAAAACAGTACTAGGTTCGATCTTAGGGTCTTTATTTTCCTAGGTTAGAAGCCAAACTAGGCCTTGACCCTTAAACAAAATTGCTGCACTCAAGCTAAACTACAACTCTTATTAAGGTTTTGAGAGGAGTTGCTACACAATTTTGCAACCCATAAACACTCAAACATGGAATCATGCAAACTGCCAATCAAGGACTTAGACAGATCTTGACAGGCCGAAAACAGTTTTGATCAAGCAACTTTGAGTAATTAATTAGTGGCTAAACATTGATCAAACAATCCAACCACTAGCATAGTATCAAAGTACAAACTTCATACCAAATTATAAAAACAAAGTTGAACAAATTTTATTTATGAAAAAATGTTTTAATAAATCACTAAAGATTGAACTTAATTACTATTTTTTAGAACTTAGCCAAAATGCCAAGTGAGGGAAAAATAGCACTGAACTCAGACTTGAAGCCACTGTTTGAAGCACTTAAAAGCTGAAACAGAGGATGATGCAGAAACAAAGTTTCAAGAACATGACCTACTCTACAACTTTTATTTAGACAAATCTTTCATATTTTGAATAAAAAGCAAAGTTACAAAGTAAGCAAAAAGGGATCATGAAAGAGTCTTAAGCTAGGTCTTGGATATTTTTAAGCACTTTCTTCACATTTTCCAAACATAAACCCTAACTAACTTTTGTTCAAGAGTTAAATTAGAGTTGTTTGAACATGGATGCAAGGTTTAGTTGACATTACATGTTTCTACTCAATTAACAAAAGTGTTTTTAAGCAAAGCGGAAATTATCATTTCATATAACTTTTTGATCCAAAACAACATGCAACTTTTCATGTGACCAGAATATGTTCATGATTAGGTGATGCATATTAAAAAGACATGATTAGAACTACTCATGCACATTTTGAAATACAATTTACTTTTGAACAAAAGAGTTTTGTCTTTGCCTTTGAAAAGTTTAAGTTAGGTCATATTTGAAAGAATTTGACTCCACCTCTGCCACCAATTGACATATCTTGTTTAAATCAAATCTCACTGCTTAGCCGGTACTAACACCTGGGGCGTTACACTTTTCTTCGGTGCGTCCGATCGTGTGGATTCACCGGCATCCGGTCGCAACCCAGGCTGCTTCTCCTCTGCGCGTGGTGACCGGACGCGGCCGCGTGTCAGGTGCCAGCGTTCGGTCCTTGCCTAGCGCCCTCGGCTAGCACTTCATGCCCCCAGCTAAAAATGATCGATGTGTTCGGGGTGAGTTTGGTCACCCCGCGGTACATTTTCTAAGTCCACAACCACTTCACCCTTGCTACCAACTTGCTAACCACAAAGTGCAGAACTTGTGTGCATGTATGTTAGCATTTTTCAAAGCATTTTACAAGGGTCAAAGTTAGCACACTAGGTTCCTAAATGCATATGCATGAATCATGTCACCTAGTGACACTCGATAAACCGCTTAGCCAAAGATTTTCCCTCTTTATAGTACGACTATTGATCCTAAGTCGCTCACACCCTCTATGGTGTCTTGAGTGCAAAACAAAAATGGACCTATCAATATACCTTTGCCTTGAGTCCATTTTTATTTTTCTCTTTCTTCTTTTCCATGTTGAGCTTGATGATCATCAACACATGTCCATCTCCATCTCTATGGACCTCATCTTGCTCAATCACTTGGATTGCACTAACCTAGCTCACATCACCACTCATGACAAAGGTTAGTGCTAGGTTTCATCAATTATCCAAAAGCAAACTAGGGCTTTCAAGTCTCCGATTCAAGTCACCGAAACCCGGGGGCTCGACTAGGCCAAAGTAGCTCCCGAGCCCGGAGAACAATAGCCGAGCGAGGGCCACAGCGCACAACCTGACCTTTGCTCGGGCTAGGCTTCCAACACCGACCGACACAGTGAATATACCTTTAGAATCTATCAGGCGTTCGTAGCCTGACATGCAGGCAGAGCCACAGGGCATCAGGCCCTGCTGGAGCTCGGTTCCCTCACTCCCACGAGGCCATGTCAGCCACTCTGAGCACAAAGTCACACCCGAGGCGTGACGCAACGTGACAAGTGTAACACCCCTGGTGTTAGTTAGCCTCATAATGCATTCCTAATGCATGATCATGGCATGGCATTATCATAAGCATAGTTATTTCATGTGCATCATTGCTTGGAACATGACTTTGCAACACTGTGATTTGTATGTGTTTCTTTTATGTGTTACTAAAGTTTTGTATAGATGACATAGGTGATGCTATTGCGTGACTTGGGGGCTTGAAAACATCCTTGACATGTTAGTGGAGCAAAATGAGCTAGGGTTTATATTCATGTTTTGACCAAAATCCAATTTGACTACGTTTGACCCCAGTTTGACCATAACACTGATCTGCTTTGACCAATTTAAAAGTGGTATCTAGAGACCTTGCATGGATGTGCACCCTTTACCAAAGTTGTAGTAAATTTATCAAGGAACAAAAGTCTCAATATACCCATCTCATGAAAATAGCTAGAACATCCTCAAACAGGGCCCACAAGTCAGTGTGCAGTGCTGTTTCAACACTTAAAATTTTCTAAGTCTAGAACTGCAGTACAGTTTCAAGGTACACTACTTTGGAGCTCTTTATCTTGCAAACCAGGATGTTTTAGCTCAAACTCTTATTGACATATTTGTAGTACTCACATAGATCTATGATTTTGTCAACAGCACCATCACCTAATTCCCAATGGTTTATGAGCTAAAGTGCTTTGAAAATCAGGGTTCAGTCGAGCCTTAACTGAAATTTAGTTTCAGTTTCCTTGTGACCTACTTTGGGGAGTTGTATCTCACTACCTAAGCCGAATCAGCCCAAGACCCTATTGGCAATCTTGTAGACCTAATGTCCCTCTACAATGTTGTTTACTATAGCTCACACTAGATCGGCCTGGATTAGGAGTTATAGGACGTAGAATGTCGCCTGTCAGTCGCGTTCGTAACTGATCAATTCAGTTCGACAGTTCAGAAACTAAACTCCAGCCGTGGCCGACCGAGCTCAGGAATCCGGCGCCGCGTGGCCTCCACGCGTCCATGCTGCACTGAGCTCGCCCTCATGAAGACGCCACGCACCGCGGCCTCCCTGCCTCGCTGCTCATTCTCTCCCCCCCCCTCGCATCCGTTTGCTCCGCCGCGGCAGCATCGCCGTCACGCACCTCCCCGCGTCTCGCGCTTCCATCGCCGCAGTGTCGCGCGTTCGGTCTCACTTGTAGCTCCGCTTAAGCCTAGCGCCCCTCACCGACGCCTTGGGTTCATCATCCGAGCCGCGCGCTAGCCGAAAACGCGTTTCCGCCACCATCGCCATGGCCGGACTCCACTAAGGTCTCGAGCTCGCCGTGGCCGGCATAGCTATTCTACCTTGGTAGCACCGTCGTAGTCCCATGTAGCTCGCCCCGCGCCCGGCTGGCACTGTGGGGGCTCATCGTCGCCGGCGTGCCACCACCGAGCGCCGCCACCCGCCATTGCCGGCGGTGACCTACCTCGGGCTAATCTCAGTTGTCCCAAGGGACCTCAATCGAATCGCCTGGAGGTGAGGAGCGCGCCTGTACCGTCGGATTCGCCGAAGGAGCCGCCGTCGGTGAGCTCTGGCTCGCCGGAGCTCCTCCCCTGCTCCCCGTGTGTATGACGGGCGGACCCCGCCTGTCGGCGTGAGATTTCCCCCCCTGTGTCGCTTGGTCGGGCCAAACCGGCAGCTAGGCCGAGCCGTGCATTGGGCCGCCGTGGGCCGAGCTAGGCTTTCGGGCCGGCCTAGTAACTGAATAGGCCAAGAAATATTGATTTTTGTTTTATTCTTTTTTCAGATTTTGAATGCAAACTTTGAAAATTCATATATCCTGCTTTAGAGATCCAAATGATATGGTTCAAAAGGTGTTGTGCTCTATGTGAAGTCTAGTTTATTATAAAAATATAATGTGTGCCATGTTTTATGATGAAATAAATAGTTATTAATTATCTCTTTTATTCATGTGGAAAAAGGAGAAAATGATATCTCTGTCTGTGAAGCTCCAAATGACCTGAAATTTTTATAGTGAACTACTCATACCATGAATAGATAATGGTTAAATTTTCATGCAAATTGGATGTGGTTTGGTAGAGTTATATAATTATCTTGTTTGCTTGATTTGATCTTGTGTGAATTTTCATAATTTTTCTATAGATCCAGTAAGGGTGAAACTTGGTGAGTGTTGTTCTTATATTAGAAGGATGTTAGGAAAAATATGAAATCTGTTGTTTGATACTTTTCAATAGGGTTTCCTATTTATGCTAGAAATAAGCATATCATCTGTTATTTTTGATATATCAAGTTCTGCTCATCCAATTGAAGTGAAATTTTTATGGTAGCCTATGTGAAGCATTAGGTGGCTACTGTAATTTTTATAGATTTTTATATATAGTTTTACTATATGTTTCTTTAATCACCTAATTAACTAAATAAATTATAAAAGAATATTAAATAATTTATTTAGAAGTTGGCACTATACTTTCTGATGTTCCTTTGACATGCACAACAAGTTGGTAAACTTAGTTTGGTCTAATTGTGCTTTTAAATCGTCACTAAATATTTAATTTAGTGATTCTGCCATTTCTGGACAGAATTGCTAGTTAAAAAAATTAACCTATGATAATGATGTTTTCATGCTTGGTGATCTATAGCAAAGTTGTTGAGAATTTCATGAACTAGTTGCTGGTAAAGTTTGGTAGCATTTGGACTTATAGTTTAGAAGTGACAGCTGTTCCAAGTTAGGTTCAGTTTTAGAAGTACTCTCTGTCTTTAGAACAGATTCTGTACATGTGCTATTTTGACTTGGTAAATGATGAAATCATGCTTAGATGTTTATAAATGAAATATAGATAATTTCATAAGCTTTTCAGAATGTCCTCTTTCAGGTCATTTGGATTGGTAGAACTCCAGTTGTGAGTTTTCTTAGCTACTGTTGGTAATATGTTGTAAATACTAATGTCTGGAATCTTGTTGCGTGCGTGTTTAATCTTAACTTGGTGATACTTAGTGGTTTCTTAGGAATGTTTAAACATGTCAATACTGGAGAGGAAATTTGCACCTAAGATTGAAGTGATTTGAATAGAGCACCACATAACTGGGTTTTGTGCTTACAACGTTGCAATGACATTGCATTCATCTTCACATCATTCATGCACGTCCATAAATCATCATGTCATTTTTTGATGCATACATGAAATTCATTGGATGCATATACATGCAATAGGTGTGCCAAGAATCGTGTTACGAGCGAAGTCCCGCTGGGCGTGGAACCCGAAGTTGAAGTCCGTTCGAGGATTGGAGGTCCAGTCCGACGAAGCCGGAGAAGACGTGGGAATCGTTCTTGAAGCCGAACCTTGATCTCTCTTCTTTCGGTTAAGGCAAGCCCGGAGCATTATAAGCCTCCTACTTTCAAAACAATTATCTATCTATACATGTTATATGTATTGTTGCATTACGTGATAGGAGTTGGTTGGAAACCCTTGCTGCATTGATAACACTCCTTGTCCAGCAATTCGAACCTTGAATTCTATGTAGACAGGATCGTATCTATGCTTAGTCCTGCTTAATTAGACCGGTAGAAGTCGGGTGATTTCCTGTCACCTGCGAGATATAGGGCTTTATCAGGTCACGGTTGGCTATACTTGCTATCGTGGAAGTGAACCATGGGTTAATAAAATGAAATGCGACCGGGCGGGATGACGATAGTGAAGCAACAAGGCATGGAGGTCTTGGGTGTGGATCTATCCCCGTCTGTGTCGATTAAGGACCGAGACCTGAAGCCTTCTATGTCATTTTGAACGCATGCCTGACATTTAGCTGGCCGGCCTGGGGTTGCCGACCGCGAAGCCTAGTAGCTCAACTCAGGTTGCGAAGTCGAAAAGTGAAAGTCGCCTCGGAAGGGAGCCAGAGGGTCCAAGGGCAGGTGAGTTAAAAGTCCTGAGCATCCTGGCCACTGGTATCCCTGAGAACGCGGCGCTGTTCGGGCCCACCCTGAGTTGTACCAAAGGTTATCTACGGCTGCCTTTAGCGGGGTTTGCCAGGTGAGTGTCAGGAATACCCCCTCAGCTGAGTTGGAATCGATTCGAGTCGCCGTCTCTCCCGGATAGTGAGAAACTTGACTGGTTATCTCCAGCGTAGATACACTAATGATTAATGATGGTTCAGAATTGATGATAATGATGAGGATAGCCTTATTATACCTGCTATGGTTAATATTGTTTGATCTTAATAAAGTGATTGCTCTAGTACAGGTGCTAATCTAGTTATCAGGTTAATGATGATCAACTTGATACTTAAGCATATATGGTTACTTATTTGTATTAAGCTTTTCTGCAAATGAGTCAAGCTAGCCCACTTTATAAAGCCTTGCATAATCCTTGGTGTCACCTTTGTTTCTGGTTTTAGACGGGTAAGTCTAGCTGAGTACCTTCTCGTACTCAGGGTTTATTCCCACCTGTTGTAGGTAGCAGATTCGTACTTGCTGCTGCAAGTATTGTCTTCGCCATGTGGGCGTGAAGACTAGACCATATGGGCATGGTCTCCGTAGTATCTCTTCTGGTATGCTTTTGTAGGATGTGACTATGTACTGGCAGTATTTGACTTAAAATGGTTTTAGAAATTATGTTGCTTCCGCTAATCTTTACTTGGTTTTGTAATAAAAATATTTGTACTCCGATGTATGAGATTACTTTTGAACTGTTGTAACAAGTGTTGTGTTATGTTGAATCATTACGATCTGGTTGCTCTCGGTTTGGTTTGAAATCCCTCGCGATTTCGTGGACTACCGGAGTTATATGGGCTCAAGTGTGAGAATTTGATCACTTCGGTGATTGTTTTTATACTTGTGCTCTTATAATTTGGACGGTTCCGTTACAATAAGGGTCATCGCGCGCCCCTCACATGGATAAGCATGGGCCTGCAAGGTAACCCCACTCTACATACGACCGGGGTTGTAACATGTGATGGACGCAATGAGAAGGCGAACACATGAAATGCACAATAGCGGCAGACAACACCTGATGGTCAGCTCAAGGCGGTGGCAGAAGATTTCAAAGGCAGTTGATCAGCATTGTCAGCGACCACTAGATGATGAAGGGTGACATCTAGGAAGCTGCCCGAAACCGTATAACATGTACTCCCATTGCCCTCCTGTAAGGTCCAAATGGCTAGAGGGGGGTGAATAGCCTATTTAAAAATCTACAAGCTTCACTAAACAACCACGTTAGTATAAAAGATGGCTAAGCTAATTCTAGCACTAGCTCAACTATACTATGCAAGCCACCTATACAATTCTAGTGAAGCAAGGCTATGATCTCTAATACACACAGAGTAACAAGAAATCCGCAGCAACTCGAAGATCAAGTGCCTCTAGAATGCAACTCTCAAGCAATGCACTTGAATCTCACTCAAGATGTGCAACTATGCAAAGAGATGAGTGGAGGGGTTGTTCTCTAGCTCAAAGGATGTCTCTAGGTCACAAAATGTGCAAGAGTTACCCTCAAACCCCAGACAACTTCTATTTATAGCGAAGGGGTACGCAGCTAGCTGTTACCGAACGATACAGTTCAAAACGAGCTGACCAGACGCTCCGGTCAGGGTGACCGGACGCGTCAGGTCACTACCGGACAAGCGTGAACAGTGCGCGTCAGAAGTTACCGTTGCCGTGACCGAACGCGCTCTAGCGTTTGACCGGACGCGCTGCACCTGACGTCCGGTCGGAGTCCAGTAAGCTCCCACCGCGACCTGACGCGTCCGATCGCACGTGACTGGACGCGTCGCGCGTCCGGTCGGCTCTAAGACCGGCTCTGCCCCTCTGGGTGCCTGACCGGACGCTCCGGTTCCGTGAGGGACCAGACGCGCCGGTTGCGCGCCTTTCTCTGTGCCTAGGTGAACTGACCGGATGCGCTGGTTAGGCCAGACCAGCGTCCGGTCACAAACCCTAGGCGCGCTGCGCCTCAGCCCTCGACTTGAGCGTCCGGTCACAAACCCTAGGCGCGCTGCGCCTCAGCCCTCGACTTGAGCTGACCGGACGCGTAGGTCCACCCTGGACCGCGTCCGGTCACTGTTTTTCAGTGAGAAACACACCGGACTTACGCCTCCGTTTCTCCGCCTCTGGCGCAGTAGAAAATAGGTGTTTTACTTTCCCAAAAAGCACCGAATCCTGCCTCGCAAGCTCGGCGGGAGGGAGAGAGGAACCCAAACCCCTCTCTACCGCTCAAACTCAATCGCCTTTGCAAATGTGCTAACACCACCAAGTGTACACCACCATGTGCATGTGTGTTAGCATTTCACAAATATTTTCCAAGGCGTTATGTTAGCTCTCTACTAGATCCTAATGCATATGCTCAAGACATTGATCTAGTGGCACTTGATTTCCGAGCTAACCGTGATTGCCCCTCTTGATAGTCAGCTATGTATCCTAAATCCGGTCAATCACTTCTCTACTCAACTTAGACCAGCAAAAGAAAAACCCTATGGTTATACCTTTGCCTTGCGCTCTTAGATCCTTCTCCTCCACTTGATCATCATGTCCATCATTTCATGTGCATCTCCACCATGATCATCATTTCATGTCCATGCACTATCTCTTTGTGATCTTGTGGCCACCACTCCTTGCCACATACACCTTCATCACATGTGTTGCTTATGCCTAAATCAAAACACTTAACACATGGCATTAGCAACTTGGTGTCATTAATTACCAAAACCAAACTTGAGCTTTCAATCTCCCCCTTATAAGGTTGGGCATAGGCTCCTGTACAAGGGATCCGATCTGGACAGAGTCTTTGGTCAGCTCCCGGACCTAGTGATCAAACCCTAGACATTAGCATAGTGCCCCCCTACATCTCTCTGTCTCCTCGGTTGTAAGAACTTGATTGAGCATTCTAATACGCATTATTACTGGATGTAGGGCTTAGATGCCCGAACCAGGATAAACCCCTTGTGTTTTGGGTGCTTAAGTTACCGGAGATTCACACATCGACTGTACCCCATCGAACAACTAGATTACTACCACAGAATCGAACCCATGATAGTTGATACACACACATAGCAAGATGAGCCCTCGGGTTGATTATTCCCCCATTGGTTTGAAGTGGATTGTTGCCAAAGTACTCCTACCAGGTGATTTGGTTGAGCCTGAGTCCGGTGACGGATTGGGCTTGGTTTGGGTTGGTACTACTATGCGAAATGCTCCCTTCATGTCAAAACAGGTCCTCATCTCGTGTGTTAAGAAGCCAACCAATCTCAACTTTGACTAGGTTTACAGAAAATAATATCAAAATTTATATTTAATAATAGGTTTACTATAAAAAAACTATGATGTAATCAACCTAGTGATGTTTATCCGGTGGTATCACAACCTCTATTAAATATTTAAGTATTTAGTGCTTGTATGTTCACATTATTTGTTGTGTAATATCTTTGTAGCAACATACAAAGATGCTGACATACAAGTATGTTCATCCATTGCAAACAGAAAAGAAAAAAAGTTCTAAAAAGAGGCCAAACGGTATACACTGTCATTCCTTCTATGATGTGACATTTCATCATGACCGTGAACTTGCAATCAGTTGGTGATGTGTGAAATTTGCTCCTTTGTCCGGCCTAACATAACATACAACCTTGTCGCTCGATTAACCAAGCAAAGGAATAATTGAGCCCCAGCCCTACTCCACGGAGCGGTGGTATGGGTCAGTAAGAGCAGGTTCACCTGTGCACGGACCGTAGAGCATGCATGGCCAGCGTCGTCTTGTCGTTGTCAGCTTGTCGCCGAGGATTCTACCGTGGCCGGGGGAAATTTTGGCAAAAGGATTCCCGCAGGCACAGAAGTAGCGGAAGATGGCGGGTGATGTGGAGCACGGCGGAAGGAGGTGGCGAGGGGCAGCAAGGGAGAAACACCGGATCCACATAAGAAACGAAGCGTCAGTTATTTCACTCGCATAAGCTCGAAGCAGGTGTTTCTTTGTAAAACAGGGCCGAAGGCACTAAAACAATACGAGCATGTATAAGAAAACTAAAATTCTACAGGCCACACCACAGTAATCAGCCGTCCTCCCTGCGTAGGCGGTCCTGGTGATTCTAGCACATGATCTGCTGTCCATTTGGCAATTACTACATAAATACATATATATCATGAATCATGTGAGGCATAAAGAAAGATCAAATGATCACGAAGAGAACTACTCCAGTGACAAAACAATACCAAACATTTCATAGCTGAAGACATCTATAACCTTGCACTCTTATGATCATTACATGAAAAGAGAACTGAAGGAAAGATTGCATGGTCGGCTAAAAATGTGTAAGGCGACAATACACGAACAAAAAGGGCGTGACTTGCCAATGCTCAGGTTTGCCAATATAAGGATCATTTTGTAACTTTGTCCATTTCAAAAACAAATGGCACTATGCAGTATGCGGGACCCTTCAACATTGAAACATTCTCACATGTCTCTCCAGCACTAACCTTCATGACGTTTTAAGTCTGCAAAGGCTCCTCTGCAGGCTTCATATCCTTGGTAACTATCCTGACTGAAACTACAACCAAAAACAAATGCATATGGGTGAGGGCTTCCACATAAAGAAATCTAGTCTAGGAGATAAAATATCCAGGGCTAGTGAAGTCTTCTTTCTCACATCAAATGCTACTTATTTGAGGCAACAGTTATTAGCAATTTAGCATGAAGAAAAAGAAAGTGTTCAGGTTCAGACAACACCTTTTGGATCCTCTGATTTATGAGTAGGAGGAATTCCAAGCACACCAACATTACCAGCAGTATCATGAGCAATTCTTCAACAAGCTTGGTTAAAACTGCAGTTGCACCTTGTCGTATATAATCACACACTACATTTTCTAGGTCATAGTCAACATCCTGTCGAGTCAGCAGGTAACTCACCATCTAGCCTCCTTTGCGATACCCTACAACAGACCATTTTGTACAAGCATGAAAAGAATAGATTAATAGAACACACATATTAACCAAGTCGCGGAATGTTTGGAAGGAGCAGGCACATACCACCATGGCAGCAGCAGCAGGGACCATGGTATATTCATCCACTTGGTACCGCATAAGATTCCAGACAGATCTCCGGATTTGATTGCTCAAGCTGACAAGCTCGGTAGTGTCAAACTGACATCGCAGCAACTCGAACATCAACTCAGCTTCCTTCATGATACACTTGAAACCATCGTTTGCATTTGGTGAAAAATGTTAGCAGACCTCAACTAAAAAATTACTTGAAATTTAGGAGGCCACAAATTGGCCTCATCTCTAAGGCACATACCACAAAACAAGCTGCAGCAGCAAAAGATTCATCCTCCGATTGCATGACGTGCTTTGCATGCTTTAAGATAGCACGACTCAGGTCCATGTCCTTACCAGTGAGAGCTCTTGAGCGTCTTTGGAGCTTTTTTTCACTCCTAGCACACTAAAAAGAATTGATTGTTTAGCAAGGGCGCAGTTAAGTTAATTAGCTACTGCTACTGGACCCAGAAAATGACTCGCCCACCTGCATCAATTTTTTTTCTCGAATGCGCAAAAGCATTGCGTATCATTGTATTAAGAAGATAGAAGTTTGAAATACAAGAGAGACCCTTCCCAGCCAGTTACAAAGGGACTACATTTTTAACTATGACAACCTTAGATTCAAAAAAAAAAAACTATGACAACCTTGGGATCCATAGGGATCAATCTGCATCAAATTGGCTTCTGAATCGCTGTTACACCGTAATATTATTTTCCATTTCAACTTGAGAAATTTTGATATTTGAAGGCAAATACAGTCCCTCGTACTTCTTAACACTTAATTTACACATCTTTGAAAATTTAATCATGTGACTACAAATTGGGGCAATAGGGCCGGCGCTAATGAACCAATGGCAACTCAAATTATTCAGTTTTGTTAGGGGGATGCCCTCGCTACGCCACCCCGTCCTAACAATTGTCCATAGGCAGAGGACGACCCTTACTCCTAGGTACCTTCGCTACCCAGCCCCAGCAGCACTCTCGGCGAATGACGCTACGTCGACACTTCTGATGAAGATAACTTTAACCCTGAAATGTCTTTGCAGATCCAAGAGCACTAGCGAGGCTCTTCGGACAGGAGGGAACCCTCGTTTGGTCGGCGCCATGCTGTAAGGAGACGAACGGAATGCGGCGACCCCAAAGATGGAGGTCTTCATATTGTCAGGAGTAGTTGGATCGAGAGAGTCAAATGACTAAAGCGCCCCTTTATCCCTCTAGGCTGGTGTCTAGCCTGGCAAGGGTAACTTGTAATCTTGTCTTGCCTCTTGTGGATGCTCTATAAATACCCCACGGGTGACACAGTGTAAGATAATGAATTAATGACTATTTACTCCAGAATTTATTGCGGGTGTCTCCCTGCTCTGTTAGTCTAATCCTTGCTTTTCTTTTCCCGTGGGAACCCTCGGCCTCCTCTGTGCTAACCCTTAGCGTGGGTAGGAGGCTAAGAGAACTCCCACAAGTTTGGTTCATTTTTATTTGATTCAAATAAAAGCAAGGTGAAGAAGGGGTGCTATCTAATATAGCAACCTTGGAGACTAAGCTTATTTTCAAAGGAATTAATTGACAGAAACAAGAAAAGAATGGCTGCAAAGATGAAGTTGCTAATGTCGACGCCACGAAGAAGCAAGAAGAGAATATTGAGATAAAGAAAATAATGATAAGCTCCAATAATATTTTTATCAATGGATCGGATGATCTATTTGATAAGCCGGACTGGAATGCATGGAAGTAATATGGTCATATGTGTCTGTTTGGTTACATGAATAACCCTTTATCCAGTTCAGGCCCCTACATGCTCATATGCAGCTCGCACTATCCTCAAAGCGAGCCTAGCCTGCATTTCACTATTTGGTCAAATCCTACGTATTCATCTATGCATCTTTCTTTCTGCACCCGCTCTGCCGCTCACCTATTTACTATAAACTTGGTCAAACTTTAGCTAGTTTGATTGACACGGTTCTCATAATTGTATTCTTTTGTGGACGGAGGAAGTATTTTCTGTCGACTCCAAACAACACATTACACGCTGATCATCCCTTTGTTTATTGTATCTACATCTATAGTACTACCTCTATCCCTAAAAGGATGCAACTATGAGTTGCGTGTCAGTTAAAGTACTTCACGTTTGACTAAGTTTCTAGTAAATAGTATCACATTTATGGCTCCAAATTATTTTATTATAAAAATATATTTTGTAATGAATCTAATGATATTTGTTTTATATTATAAATATTTATACTTTTTTATCTATAATTTTTTGAGCCTTAATTCTTCAATTACAAGCTGTAGTATCTGAACTCACGCAGTAACTCAAACCACCACACACACAAACTCACACACATACCCTAGTGCGCAAGTTAGATCTACACCTATACAAAGAGACTTACACGTGGCTGAGAGATATCTGAAATCTTTGAGGCTTCGCACATGACGGGCACGTTATCCTGACCTTGTGATGCATTCAAACGTGAGGTAATAGAAATTATTTAGGGAACTACCGTTTCCGGTGAGAAAATCACGTGACTGAGAGGTATATGAAGTCTTTAAGGCTTCGTATATGACGAGCACATCATCCTAACCATTGTGATGCATCAAATACAAGACAATAGAAATTATCTAGAAACTACCGTTTCCAGTGAGAAAATCACATGTTCGAGCGCGTTCCAACCGTGACCGACGGCCTCCACACCACCGGAGGACTCCCCACCCGAGCTACGGCTCAGCCCTTTTTATCTATGATCGGTTAAATATACTAAAAACAAATGCATTCTTTTTGGCACCGAGGGAGTACTAGCCTTTCGATGCGTATAAGGCCACATTTAGATTGTAAAAAATTTCAACTCGATGAATAGTACTAATTTCGTCTTATTTGACAAATATTGTTTAATCGTGGACCAACTAGGCTCAAAAGATTTATCTCGTGATTTCCAACTAAACTATGTAATTAGTTATTTTTTTTATTTATATTTAATACTTTATGCAAGCGGCTAAAAATTGATGTGACGAAAAGAGAGTGAAAAAATTCTAAGTTTGAGTGCATCTAAGTAAGTTGTCACACCTCGCCCCAATTCGCTACACGCAGGCACGCACGCACGCACGCACGCTGCCCTCCACGGCTCCACCGACTTCATCGTGTCGTCTCAACGACCTCCACCCGAGTCCCGACCACCCCAACTGTTCCTCCACCCTAATCCCCGCGCCCGCGCCACCGCCTGCTACTGCCTCGCCGCCGATGGACTGGCCGCAGCCGAATTTTCCTCCGCCGGTGAACTGGGACGCACTGGACGCCCTTGTCCTCGACTTCGCCAGATCCGACCGCCTCGTCGCGCCTCCTCCCGCTGCACCCGCCCCCGCCTCCCCCTCGCCGCCGTCGTCACCCTCCTCCTCTACTACCACCGTCACCTCCTCGGCCCCATCCTCGTCTTCGTCGTCCTCTTCCTCATCCTACCGGTCGCGCCTCCTCATCCGCTGCGCGCGCCGCGCGCTCGAGCTGGGAGACGTCGACGCGGCCCTCGCGCTCCTCCGGGCCCACGCGCCCGCCGCGCTTGCCGACCACCGCCTCCTCTTCTACCTCCACAAGCAGGTGCGTGCCATTCCCTCGGTCTCCCGTTACCTACGGCGCTTGTGGTTCAAACTGAGACATGATTCAATTTGCGTGGCGGTGCAGAGATTTGTGGAGCTGGTGAGGAGGGGCACGGAGGCGGACAGGGACGCCGCGCTAGACTGCCTCCGCACGGCGCTCGCGCCCTGTGCGCTCGACGCCTACCCGGTGAGTGCTTCTGCTGTGACCCCCCTCCTCACGCCTGACATGACATGATGCTCTGATTCAAGTTGAGGTGTTCAAGCATCAAATTAAAATTTACTCCATGCGGGTAGCGGTTTAAGTACTGTGACTGTGTACTGAACCTCCGTGGTGGCTCATACCATGCTGAAACACAGTGTTGAATGGATATTTAGTGGCTCGGAATTGAGCAACAAGTTAAGCGTGCATAGGCTAGTTAATAATATGAGTAGTGGATCATGAAGTGGTGAAAATTGTGGGAATTGTCAGGCTTGTTGTTGGATCTGAATATGTTGAATCTACAATTGTGGCTTTGGTATAGTGAGGATTGATTCGGTGGCCAGCAGGGGATGAGTCTCCTCTAACTCAGGGCTGTCTCTTGGGGAATTTGAGGCCCTGGTAGAAAATGCAAGATGAGGCCCTAAAATTGGAAAAAATCATCATATAATGCTTGTGTTGATATATGACAAAGTTGAGGCCCTGAATAAACACATTTATCCTAGCATGTTTAATTGAGTTTCTTTGTGCTTGTTTGGAGCTTGCTTACTGAATATTGATATGTTAATATGCCCTGAAGGAAGCTTATGAGGAGTTCAAGCATATAATGCTTGTGTTGATATATGACAAAGATGATCAATCTTCCCCAGTTGTTAATGAGGTATGCAGGGTCCCCTATGTCCATATTCTGCTTCATGAGCTTATCAGCTAAGAATAATGGCATGGATATGTTAATTATTCATACATTGTATATTTGGTGACATTACTTCTTTAAATAGTGGATAGCAACGTAGACCAATTAATACACTAAAGAAGACAACATATAATATTTCTTGGTAAGGTATTGACTTCTCCAGAGTTTAGGTAGCTTTGATTGTCAATTGTTTGACAAAAAAAAAAGAGAGAGTAAGGAATCAACTTCTCCAGAGTTTAAGACTTAAGTAGCTTTGATTGTCATTGAATCATTTGACAATACACTGCTTTGCACTTGCCCATGAGTGCCTTACTGCCTTACTATTAAAATACTATACTTCATTTTCTCGAACACGCAGGAGAACTGCACATCATTATTTAGAAGAAGAAAGGAGTTTAGATGACTTGTACAACCCCTATAGGGGCAAAGAAGTTACAAAAAGGATTCACCAATAGAAAAAACCTTAGCCACAACCAGCGCCCGTGAACAAAACTGCTTGACATTGTGTCTCTATTGATTTGGGCTAACCCTAGAAGGGTAGCTATATAGGTAAGCATACATGGGCCTCATGGGCCTAGCCTCATGAGTCTAATACTCTTATATTCCAACACCCCCCCGCAGTCTGAACTACCGGCGCAGCGGAGTTCCAGACTGTACAAGAAAGAAGAAAGAACACACACGAGCCCTCCACAGACGCAACTAGCTACTGGTGATGTTGAGGTTGGAGCGAAACTCGGTGAAAGTCGAGGATGGGAGGCCTTTGGTGAAGATGTCTGCGAACTGGGAGGTGGTCGGAACATGAAGGACCCGCACCTCGCCGATGGCAACCCGATCACGGACAAAGTGTAGGTCGATCTCCACGTGCTTTGTCCGCTGGTGTTGGATGGGGTTGGTGGAGAGGTAGACCGCACTGACTTTGTCACAGTAGATCAGCGTGCTCCGGGAGGGCAGAGTGTGGAGCTCGGCGAGAAGCTGCCGGAGCCAGAAGGCCTCAGCCACGCCGTTAGCGACAGCGCGGTACTCCGTCTCGGCACTGGACCGGGAGACCACAGGCTGGCGCTTAGACGACCAGGACACCAGGTTGCCGCTCAGGAAGACAGCGTAGCCGGAGGTGGAGCGCCGAGTGTCCGGACACTCGGCCCAGTCGGCGTCAGTGTAGACGACAAGCTCGGCGGAGGAGGACCGGTGAAGGAGTAGGCCGTAGTCGATCGTGCCGCAGAGGTAGCGGAGGAGGCGCTTGAGAGCAGTGAGGTGAGGCTCTCGGGGATCATGCATGTGAAGACAGATCTGCTGAACTGCATAGGTGATGTCCGGCCGGGTGAAGGTGAGGTACTGAAGGGCACCAGCAAGACTCCGGTATGCAGTGGGATCTGACACTGGGGTGCCCTCTGCCTCTGACAACTTGCCCTGTGTATCAACCGGAGTGGAGCAGGGGTTGCAGTTAGTCATCCCGGCTCGCTCCAAGATATCTCGAGTATACTGCCGCTGGTGAAGAAGTAACCTGGCAGGATGAGGCTCAACAGTGACCCCGAGGAAATGGTGGAGCACACCCAGATCCTTCATAGCCAACTCCTGCTGAAGAGCGGTAATGATGCGGCGGAGAAGTGGCTCACTAGAGGCTGTGAGGACAATATCATCAACATAGAGCAGCAGGTACGCAGTGTCCGCTCCATGGTGATAGATCAACAGAGATGTATCAGACTTGGCCTCCACAAACCCCAGTGTCAGCAGGAAAGCAGCAAACCGATGGTTCCACGCCCGGGGTGCCTGCTTGAGGCCGTAGAGAGACCTGTTGAGCCGGCAGACCATGTCAGGACGGGAAGAATCAACAAACCCCGCCGGCTGACTGCAGTAAACTGTCTCAGTGAGAAGACCGTGCAGAAAGGCATTCTTGACGTCCAGCTGATGGACGGGCCATGACCGAGCAAGAGCCAACGAGAACACGGTGCGGACGGTGGCCGGCTTCACCATCGGGCTGAAGGTCTCATCATAATTGACCCCAGGGCGCTGAGTGAAGCCCCGGAGAACCCAGCGAGCCTTGTACCGCTCGAGAGTGCCATCAGCCCGACGCTTGTGGGTCCAGATCCACTTGCCGGTGACGACGTTGGAGCCCGGCGGCTGGGGCACCAAATCCCATGTCTGGTTGGCGAGGAGCGTGGCGTACTCCTCTTCCATCGCGCGGCGCCAGTGAGGGTCCAACAAGGCGTCACAGGCGGAAGATGGTACTGGAGAGACCTGCGTGTCGCCGGGCAATGCCGCGAGAGTCTGGGGCGGCAGTGTGCCAGCCGCGTGCCGTGTCACCATCGGGTGAACATGCCGCGGGTGTCGGTGAAGCAGCGGCAGGTGGTAGACCGGCGGTGCGACACGGGCAGGCGGGGACTGCGGTGGTGGTGTCGGTGTCCCCGGTGGAGAAGAGGCCTCGAGTGGCGGCGGCGGCCGCGCACAGTGTTGGTACACGCATACCGGCGCAGCGAACCGCGTAGGAGGTGCTAGGGCAGCACCAGAGGACGACGGCGCCGAATCCGCGTCGAGCGGAGAGGTCGGGGCATCACCAGAGGACGAGGTCCCCGGACCCTCCCGAGCGGAGAGGCCGGGCAGCACCGGAAGACGACGGGCCCAGACCCATGGAATCACGGGCGGCCGGGGAGCGGGGACAGGAACCCGGCAAGGAGCTCAGTGAAGCAGTACCTGCAGGAGACCACGGAAAAGGTGGCTGGACCACCGTGTCAGTGGGAAACAGGGAGGAGGGATCAAGATCAGGAGTGGTGGTGGGTGGGCTAGAGATGGAGAAGGGGAAGACGGACTCATCGAACATCACATGGCGAGAGATGAGGACCCGTCGGGAGGTAAGGTCAAAACACCGGTACCCCTTGTGATCCGGGGAGTACCTGAGAAAGACACAGAGAGTCGAACGGGGGGCCAGCTTGTGGGGAGAAGTGGCAGCGGTGTTGGGGTAACACGCGCACCCGAAGACGCGAAGGTGATCGTATCGAGGAGGGGTACCGAAAAGAGTGTGGTGTGGCGTAGGAGCGGGGCAGGTAGCGGAAGGAAGACGATTGAGGAGGTAGGTGGAGGTGTGCAAGCCCTCAGCCCAAAAGCGAGCAGGAAGAAATGCCTGAAACAGAAGGGTGCGCACGGTGTCGTTGGTGGTGCGAATCATGCGTTCAGCCTTGCCATTCCGTGAGGAGGTATACGGGCAAGACATGCGCAACTAAACACCGTGAGAGAGGAAGAAAGCATGGGAGGTGGAGTTATCAAACTCACGACCATTGTCGCACTGGATGGCCTTGATGGTGAGGCCGAACTATGTGGACACCCAAGCGAAGAAGTGAAGGAGCGTGGGAAAAGCATCAGACTTCGCACGCAAGGAAAAAGACCACGAATAATGAGAAAAATCATCGACCACCACAAGATAGTACTTATAGCCAGAAATACTGATAACAGGAGATGTCCATAGGTCGCAATGTACAAGATCAAAAATGCGGGCCGCATGTGACGAAGAACTATGAAAAGGAAGACGAACATGTCGGCCCAATTGGCACGCATGACACAAATGTTCATCATGAGCCCGAGTACATGGAATGTCGGAGCTACGACTGAGCTGCATCAGGGCATCACGTCCAGGATGGCCGAGGCGCCGGTGCCAAGTAGTGGAGGAGGTAGAGGCGACGAAAGCAGCTGACAAAACGGACGGCGAAGAAGATGAAGTAGCCGCCGGGAAGCGAAGAGTGTAAAGGGGCCCGTGCTATCACATCGGAGCAGAGGACGCCGGGAAGCCAAATCCTTTACAGTAAGACCAAAAGAGTCAAACTCCACGGAACAGGAATTGTCAGCTGTAAAACGACGAATAGAAAGAAGGTTGTGAACCATAGAAGGGGTAACAAGAACATCAGGAAGACGAAAAGAGCCATGAGCACCGGCGGTACCCACAGATTTGACTGGAAGACATGAACCATTTGCGACCATAATGGACGTAGGGAGAGAAGAAGAGGGAGAATGGACAGAAGAAAGTATACCAGGGTCAGGGGTGGTGTGGTAGGTGGCACCCGAGTCGGCGATCCACTCAGGACCGACAGGAGGTGTCAGGCCCATAGTGCTGAACGAACGTGCCAAGGCCGCCTGGTCCCAACCGGCAAGCCCAGGCGAGGTGCCAGAGGGTGTAGCCCACGGAGACGTAGTGGAGACGCCGGGAGGTGGAGCACCAGTGAACATGGCCGCCGGTGGGCGAGGCTCACCACCGGGAGCGTGGAAGGGCCACATAGAGATGTGCCCTGACCACGGGTTGTGGAAGGAAGGCCATGGTGCACCCTGTGGAGCTTGGTTGGCCCCGCCACGGCCCCCCCACGTCCAGCGCCGCGTCGACGGCGACCGCCACGGCCCCCCACCCCCACTCGGCCCGGAGTGAGGGGGACCAAGAAGAGACGACGGCGGCGTAGCGGACGGACGCGGTGGAGCGAACGGACGCGGCGGAGTGGCAGCAAGGGCCGTCAAGGAAGTCGAGGACCCCGGTGCGGAGGTGGACCCTGGCTGGAGGCCCTGAGCAAGCTCCTCCATGACTAGATCGTCACAGACCTGGAGGAAGGTGGGGAAGGGGCGCTGGCGGGTGATCCACGTCCTGAGGTGGGCGTAGCGGTCGCTGAGCCCGCGGAGGACATTGACGACCAGGATGCGGTCCTCCACGGGCCAGCCAAGGTCGCCGAGGGAGTCTGCCATGGTCTTCATCTTGCGGCAGAACTCGCCAACAGTGAGGTCACCCTGGACGAAGGTCCGGAAACTCACATCGAGCCTCAGAGCCCGGGCCTCGGCATTGCCCAGAAACTGGCACTCGAGCGCCAGCCATGCCTGGCGAGCATCAGCCGTGTTGCGGACGAGGTCGTGGAGGTCGAGGGAGATTGTCCCGATGATCCACGAGAGGACGATGCTGTCAAGGCGCAGCCACGAGGGGGTCTGGGCCACGACCGAGGCATCGACGAGGACGTGGTCGTCAAGGGCGCAGCGGCGGAGGGTGAGGAGGACCAGGTCCCGCCAACGGGCATAGGAGGGCGACTTGGGCTCAAGAACCACCGGGACGAGCAGGCGGATGTTCTGAACACCCCCGGCCTGGTAGTGAAGCTGCGCCACGAGAGGATCGGCCGGATTGTGCCAGATGACCGCGTTGGTGGACGCGCGGTGGCCCGTCGAGCCAGAGGAGGTGGCTCGAGGTCGTGGTAGGTGGGAGGGACGAGGCGCTGCTCCACGTCAGCGATCTGGCGGGCCAGGGCATCGGTCGCATCCCGCTCACGCTCCCAGGCGAGGGCTGCTGCGCGGACACGAGCCTGGCCCTCAACAGCTGCAGCACGAGCGGCGACGAGTGCAGCGGCGAGAGCAGGGTCGGCACGACCGGGGTAGAGGAGGGTCGGCGGTGGCTGAGGTGGTGCAGGGAAGGCTCCGTGGGCGGGAAGGTGGGCGCTGGGGAGGTGGACGCCGTCAGTGGCCGCCGCCACCGAGAGGACGGCGCCTGGGAGGAGGCCACCGGCATCCAGACCCGCGCCCTGGAGGATGGCGCCTGGGAGAAGGCCGGCGGCGTCCAGACCCGCGCCGGGGAGGGGAGCAGCAGGGAGGAGCGCGGCATCGGCGGGCGACTCGGCAGCAGCAGCGCTCGGGGCTCCCGCGCCCGCGCCCGTGGCTGCTGCGCCCGCGCTCGCTGCCAGGGCGCCGGGAGGCAGGGCAGCGGTGGTGGCGGTGGCGGCCCCAGCGGCGCGCTGGCCTCCCGCGCGCGGACTGGAGTTGCCAGCCGCGGCCCCTGGGTGCAGAGGAGAGGCGACGGTGGTCCTAGCGGCGCCAGCGGCGGCACCGAGCAGCGGTCCCTGGGCGGCGGCTGCAGGGGCGGCGGCGCCTGTTGGGGCAGCAGCGGCTGCAGAGGACGGACGCTGGGCGGCGGCTGCGGCGATCTGCGCCCAGGAAGAGGAGGGGAGAGGAGGGAAAGTATGGAAGTAGGAGGGAGGGGTAGGAGGAGGCCGGCCAGCCATGGGAGATGGCGGCGGCGGCTGGGGGCAGGGGAGGAACAGGGAAAACCCTAGACTGTTGATACCATGCTTGACATTGTGTCTCTATTGATTTGGGCTAACCCTAGAAGGGTAGCTATATAGGTAAGCATACATGGGCCTCATGGGCCTAGCCTCATGGGCCTAATACTCTTATATTCCAACAAAAACAATTATGACCAATAAAAAAATACTGTACTTTTTGCATGTTAGAACTTCTATGTTGGGAACTATTATTATGCTTATTGCTTCTTGGAAGATATGTTTCTCAACTTTATAGAGGTTGCTATTGCTATTGCTATGTTATATCTTTCAGCACTTCACGATGTACTGTAAGGAAGTTCTTAATGTTTCTGGTATTAATCGTTTCTTCCTTCTTAAACCCTTTGCTCTACAGTGGTCTATAAAGAAGAGGTTTGAACTTGCTGGTCTACTATCATCTATACTAAGAGCTCATTTAGAAGCTTATGACCCTATTCTATCGCTGACGTTAAGATACTTAATAAGGTACCTTATACAGTACATACCTTCTGTTTTTCCAATCATAACTGGTCAAATTATCTTCTATGCCATTCTAACAATTTTACAACACTTGAATAGCATTCACAAGGCATTTTGCAAGCGCCAAGGAATTTCATCACCTATATCTGATCTCACTGAGCAGCTGCTATTTGAGGATCGTGATCCCCCTGTGGTTCCTCAGGAATGCTTACTCGAAGCACCACCATTTGATGAGGCAAGCACTCCATAGTAATTATTAAAGGAAAAAGTCTAATTGACCCCCCCCCAGCTATAGGAGGTGGTCTAGTTTACCCCCCGAACTATGAAATGGTCTAATTTACCCCCTGAACTTTGCAAAACCGGCCAAATCACCCCCTCGGACGGTTTTGGGCGGTGATTTTGCTACAGTATCAGCGGTTTTGCTACAGTAACCACGTTTTGTCTTTTTCTTTTTTATTTATTTCGTCTGAATCTTTGAAAAATCATAGTAAATCACAGAAAAATCATAAAATAGAAAATCCAATTTTGTTGGACTCCACATGAGTAGATCTACACAGTGAATATATAATATAGTATGCTTTAGTACAAAATTTTTGTTGCATGAATTATTCAAATTAATTACAGAAAAAAAATAGATCAAAATTTACAGCAAAAACTTTGTACTAAAGCATACTATATTATATATTCACTGTGTAGATCTACTCATGTGGAGTCCAACAAAATTGAATTTTCCATTTTATGATTTTTCTGTGAGTTACTATGATTTTTCAAAGATTCAGACGAAATAAATAAAAAAGAAAAAGACAAAACAGCTGTTACTGTAGCAAAACCGCTGACACTGTAGCAAAACCACCGCCCAAAACCGCCCGAGGGGGTGATTTGGCCGGTTTTGCAAAGTTCAGGGGGTAAATTAGACCATTTCATAGTTCGGGGGGTAAACTAGACCACCCCTTATAGTTGGGGGGGTCAATTAGACTTTTTCCAATTATTAAATATACGTATACTATACTCTTTTTGCACCAGCTTTTGATATTTGGATATTAGGTTGATGTTCAAGCCCTAGCGCATGCTGTGGAGTTGACAAGACAAGGTGCTGTGGATAGCTTGAAGTTCGCAAAAGGAAATTTATACCAAGCATTTCAGGTTGTATTATAATTACAAAATTTTGGTATAAAATTATTCAACCATGACCATAGAATTTTTGTTGCCATTTGTGCTGATTTGTTAACTGAAAAGAAACTTGTGTCTTTAATAGTTTTTGTGAAACATGCAAATTTATTTTTCATGCAACTTAAGCAGCATTGTTGATCTTATCAATGGCTTGTTACTTTTTATGCCTGCTATAAATGTTTAGAAATACTACCTCTGTCCAGAAAAGGATGCAATTCTAGTTCTACCCCTAGTCAATCTTTAAAGTTTGACCAAGTTTATAGAAAAGAGTATCAATATTTATAACACAAAATAAGTATCATGATGAATCTAATGACACTTATTTGGTATTATAGATATTGATATCTTTTGTATAAACTTGGTCAAATTCAGAATGTTTGACTCAATACTATGCTAGAATCGCATTCTTTTCCGGACAGAGGGAGTACATAATTATTTGGTTTTCGTACAAAATTTTGGCAATGGACATTTCCTTTTCTATGCTGTGAATCCAAAATTTTTCCTTCCAAAACTTTCTGTTGAACTTGTCCCCCTGTCACAAGAGTCAAGTTTCAAGCTTCTGATGATATATACCAGCCAATAACTGGTTGCTTGAATAAAAAAATTAAAAAAGCAGAAAGTTTTGGAATGCACCAGACCAAAGTGGTCATTTCTGAGAAGTTCCACCACAAAAAATCCCAGTGGAGACTCGTTGTCTTCATAAATCCTATCTAAACTTGCCACTGAATTTTGCATCTTTGCATTTTCATGACTGTCCCTCTAGTGCATTTTTGTTTGTTGTTTCCCCATTTTCAGTCCTTCCATCACGTTAACATGGTTTCACTATCGAAGCCATCACCATATAATTCCATCGTCAGCACCAGGTACTATCTTAGCCTACCTCATGCTGCTTTCTGTATCTTACCTGCCACTGCCAGTATCTCAGCATTGACAGCCTTCTCTGACAAGTCTTGCTAGACTTATATAGATGAGTTAGTGGTGCAGGGGACCTTACTGGTGTACCATTATACCTGATTGAGAACAGCAAATCAAATAGGCCACCCCTTTTGTCCTGAAACCCAAATCCATGCCTGTCATGAGGCCATATCGCCACTGTTTTCATTTCCCAACACCTCCTGCCTCTTGGGCTTACAATTGGCCAGCTTATCCTGTCCAATTTTCAAAGGTTTGCAGATGACATGTTGTACTTTGGAATTCTCTTTGTTTGATCGTGTCTGATATGCCCACTGGAGTGCTGGGAATCATACCTTTCTGAGAGTTATCTAGCATTTGTATCAACGTTTGGGGGTCTACTTCTGGTTTTGCCTAAAGTTGATTCTTTCTGTTACACACACATGTTTTGTAGTGCATCTCTGTTTCTGCTCTGCACAACCAGTTTGTGGTTCACCAATATGTATACATGCTGGTTAGGTTTGTGTAAGATGATCATCATGAAATAGGAAAGGGAACAGCATTATAACAGTGTAAATAGTTGGGAGTCCTGTTTTCCTGTTTGTAGTTATATTTGAAGGCTATATATCTCCTGGTCCATTGTTGAGGGACCAAAAGATTACATTGCCTTTTCATTTCATTGACTAAATATAAGGAAATAATGTACGTCTCAATCATCATTTGTTGGATTGTTATTTGATACGGCATGAACTTGCTTATGTTTCAACAAGTGTTCCCTTATTGCTTCCTTGGTTTGACGCTCATGATGTAAGATTATCTGTGTAAAAATGCCAGAACGAATTGTGTCGGATGAAGCTGGACCTGACACTTCTGGATAAACTTGTACACGAGTATTGTGTATACAGGGGAATAGTTGAAGGCAGTTCGCATGTTCTTTCTGGTAAATGGCTGAACCTGTACTACAGGCTACAAGAAAATTTTGTTTACTGCAAATAAGTAATTTTGTGTAGTGCTCTATTGCTAAGCTAACTCTTAGAAGTAGCTTTTTGGTTGCCTAGTTCTAATAAAAACTGTTTTTTTTTGTAGGAACTGCTGACTTGAAATGTAAACAAAATAATGATGTTAATAACGAAACACAGCTTGAGTGTGAAATGACCAACAGTCAGAATGGACATTGTAGCACCAGCAGTATCACTCGCGATGATTCTTGGTCCAGGAGGTTACATAGGGTTAGAAATAGTATGTCTGGGCAGCGAAGACGAAAGAGATGGAGAGGACGGCTAGATGATCTTGATTATGCTTGTGACGCGTTGTTGGATTCCAGTAAGCATGATAGTTTGTTTCCTACCCTTGATATGGACGAAGATACTATGGTAGAAAAACAGGTGAGCTTTCATAATTATTTTTTCCTTTCATGGAAACTAGATTATTGATAAATAGTGATTTATGTTTGTATGCCCTTCTCTAGGACTTGGTGGTAAATTTTAATTTGTCTGATAATATACACATGGAAGACCAGAAATATGAAATTATTTTGGAAATGCGGGACCTCACGCGAAAAGGGATGGCTTCCAAAGTTGTTGAGGAAATAAGCAGTATAGATCCTGATTTCTTTCAACAGAACCCTATTCTTCTGTTTCAGCTGAAACAGGTAAGCCCAACTGTTAACCTATACTTATCTGCAGCTCTGATAGGAATCGATACCTACTTAATATATTTATCCATTTCAGGTTGAATTTCTTAAGCTGGTAGCTGCTGGTGATCATGTATCTGCTCTCAAGGTTGCATCCACTCATCTGGGACCACTTGCTGCCAATAACGAAGCTCTGCTGAAGCCCTTGAAGGAAACTTTGGTGACACTAATTCAACCCAATGAAGATGTACTCATGAATGCATTATCATTGCCAGTACTTGCCAGTTCTCTCCAGGTTTGTTCGACGTCTGCATATTGTGAGTCAATATAGCTGCTGTGATAGACTATTAGTGACTAAGGATGCAAGTGGGGCGGCAGCGGCTAAACCGCCCCACGTCCGCTAAGCCGCAAAGGATGAGTGGGCTGATGCGGCGAGCCCGCAACGTCCGCACGATGAACGCGGGCAAGATGTGGGTTCGGCCAGCCCACTCATTAGCACACCCACACACACACATGCAGACACACGGGTCCTGCCAGTTCACGTTGAGTTTAATGATAATTGTGTGCTTGCGTATGCCAACCATGGCTTACAGCTGGCAAGGAACAGCACACTAGAATGACTGTGTAGCAGTATTTACATGTCTTGAAATTTTGAAATTTCTATAAATACATCAAAATTCTAAAAATCTCCTTGCTTAGCGACACTCTGAACCTCCTCAGCTACTGAACATTCAGCAAGCAGATTCTGGATTGAAGTTAAAAAAAATAAAAATCTCAATGAAGGAGATTGTTTGCATGAAGTGCCATTTTTGTCCCCTTGAACAGCATTGGGATGGGATGCAGATATAAACTGGAAACAGAAAAAGGAGGTAGATCAGTCAGTATTGAAAACACTACAAGCCAGTCCTTTGTTTGGTAAATTTGGCATTAGAACATATACAATTGTTGCAAGAAGTGCCAGAACTATCACAATTTAGCATCAGGATATGAACACAGTGGAAACCCAACACAACTATTGGTAATGGCCCCTCATGCACCCACACAGGCAACACGATATTAAGTTACATCTTTTGACATGGAAACTAAATGAGAAGACTGAACAAATTTGTTGGAGTATGTGTTTAGGCCCATGAGGCTAAGGCCCATGTGGCCCATGTATGGAACCTATATAGCTACCCTTCTAGGGTTAGCCCTAATCAATGGAATCACAACTTCTAGCAAAATTAAAATCAACTTATTGCTGTGTTACCACTGAAATGACTTGGTAAGGACAAGAATTACCACTGAACTTACAGTAGCTAGCTAATTAAATGTTTAGGAGTCAATCATTAAAGCATTAAAAATCAATTGTTATCTATAACTCCTTTGTCAATTAGAATGCAGACAGACTACAAAGCAACAGTCCTAGTTCAACAGCATTGCAGTTCAATGGGTACTGCTATATCTCAATACTGCCAATACTAGCCAATACTGAGATTGAGTTGAAGGTATCCACTGCCAAATACTAGGATGTAGTGTACCAATGCCAAATTCTGCAGAATAAGCATTCTAGATAGGGATCCACTGCCTCTGAAAGATGCTTTTGCTCATATGTGTAACAATCACATAAAAAATCAGGAACGTGCGGGTTGTGGTTTAAAGGGCATTACCTTGTTGAAAGTTTCTTCTATCTAAATGGAGTCTCGATCATCTGCAGCTATAATTCCAGCTATATTATCATGCATGCTATCTGAAAAATAGAAAAAGGACAAAAGGTTAGTTTACGTCATTATTTTGCATACAAACATAGTATGAACAAATAATGGTATTGAGATTTACCCTCTGATCTTAACCAATCCTGAAGACAAATGAGAGCTTCAATTGTTTCACTCTTGAGCCTGCTTCTGTAATCACTCACTATTCTCTCTCCGGTAGAAAATGCAGACTCTGAGGCCACTGTGGATGCAGCTACAGCCAAAATATCACGTGCCATGCATGCAAGTACTGGATATCTCGTTGAGTACATCTTCCAATATTGCAAGATATCTAGATTAGCTGTTACAGACACGGTTTCATCTTCCAAGTATCGATCCAACTCATTAACTTTTTTTTTCCTCTGAGCACTTTGATGTTGCGCCCAATCTGCCCATGGGTCTAACTCGTTCAGCTCAACATTACTGACACTATGTTCCTCCTCCCCGACTGAGTCACCAACTTGTAAAGAGTATTCAGCAAATAATTTTCTAAATGTCCTCTCCACTTTAGACAGATATTTGAATGCTTCTGTGTCAAATCCTTCGTTTAAGCGAAACTCAAGAAATTTCAACTTAAAACGAGGATCAAGAATAACAGGAATGCAAATATTCAAATACGACAGATCCCAATACTTCTTCAATTTCCCCTTCATCTCATGAACCATTGTTCTTATAACCAATTCAGAATTTGAGGTTTGTTTCTCTAATTCTTTCTTTACCTCCCAAATTTGATGAAAGTAGTGAATTGAAGTTGGATAATTTGAGCCAGATACTACCATAGTGGCCTCGTAGAATGGTTCTAACAAGGTACAAAGCTTCTTTGCCAACTTCCAATCCTCAGGCGAAGGCTCATGTATGTACTGTGGGTCATTTTTCCTTAAAGCTTCATATGCTCTCCTATACTTCAAAGATGTCACAAGCATGTGGTAAGTAGAATTCCACCGGGTGACAACATCGAGTGGAGGGCGTTTCTCAACAGGAATAGAACATTTCTCAACCATAAGTTCAAACCTTTGTTTGCGAGCTTGTGAGCTTTTCACATATCTAACACTCTCTCTAATGTTCTTGGTAGCACTACTTATGGCCTTAAAACCTTCTTGGACGATGAGATTAAACACATGGGCTGCACAACGACAATGAAACAACTTTCCTTTGCGAAGGAGTTGACCCTTAGAGACAAGGTTTTCTTTCAAAGTTGTCACAAAATTACTATTTACTGACGCATTATCCAATGTGATAGCAAAAAGTTTGCTTTCTAGATTCCAATCTTGCAAGGTTTCCAACATAGCATTGAATAGGTTCCAACCATCATGCGGGGTCTCAACTAAAGCAAACTTTATGATCTTCTTTTTTTATGGTCCAAGTCTCACTAATATAATGGCATGTCACACATAAATAGCCTCATGTTTGGTTTGAAGTCCATAAATCAGCAGTAAGAGAAACTCTAGAGTCTGAATTTTGCAGCACATCCCGTAGGACAGTTTTTCCTTCCTCATATGAACTAATGCAATCAGACCTAATAGTTGTTCTAGAAACTTGTTTGAACCATGGATTTAGAGCAGCCACAAATGATCTGAACTTTGGATACTCTACCAAACTGAAAGGCAACTCATGCATCACTATTAATTTCATTAATTCTTGGCGAGCTACTTGCTGATCAAATTTCCAATTTTTCAAAGAAGCATCAGTTAAGGGCATGGTTGAACTCAGTTGAGAGACCATTTGTTCTAACCTAGCCTTTCCCTCACAAACTTTTATGTGTCTACCGCATGCACTTGTACCAACACCTCTGGTTGCTTTGAACACTTGATTGCAATGAATACATTGAGCTTCTACTAAGATATCATTATCATATATTGCCTCAAAATGCTGCCATATATTTGAGGTAAGTTTGCGCCTTTTACTTCTATGTGAAGATCCTAATGGTTGGCATAGAAATAATATTGTAAGACAATGTTGACTATAACATATGCAGCAGCAGTACTAGAAACAAAAATAGCAGCACTAGTACAACATTAACTATAACATATGCAGCTACAGCAGTAAAATAGCAGCAGTAGTAGTAAAACAAAGAAAACAGTAGCGAAGACAGAACATCATCACTTACTAGCAGCACCAGTAGTTCTTTTTCTGAGAAAAGGAGATATCGACGATTGTGATTTGGAGCTTGCTGTCCCTTGTGACGACACTATCACTGTTGGTGACCTGAGGTTGGTGGATAGCAACATTTTCACCCCTATTGACCTTGCTGGTACAAGTGGTGACATGGTTACAACTGGTGACTTCAACCGCTTTGATGGCGGTGCATTTCCTTGCTTCACAACAGGGTCCTTTCGCTTAGCCATTGATAAGGATGTCGTCCCTCCTTTGATCTGCATAGACAACATTACCAATTAATAACAGTACCATGTAATTATGAGCAGGAAATTTGCTTTCCTGCTGCTGTTACTGCTCTCTCTAGAACTACTGCAGGGTTCCATTCCACCCGTACAAGCTAATTAATAAGCTTCAAGATCCAAACCCGCTGCTTCCTCTTAGCCTCCGCTTCAATGTGTCGCTGAACCCGACCTGCAAAGGTGGTAGCAGCAGCTGTGGATGAGTCACCGTGTCGTTGATCCTGATTTGCAGGGGTGGCAGCAGCAGCTGTGGGCAAGACCACAGAGGAACTCGGCAGTTGAGGAGAAACGACCATGGAAAATCTTTTCAGTGGATCAGGTGAATAGAGGCGTATGGCGTTGTGGCTTGACAAGTCGGCACCAGCGCCAGAAGGTGGCAGTGGCAATGGTGATGCCAGTGCATTTGCCTGCTTCACATTAGGGACCTTCCGCTTAGCTGTTGATGAGAACGCCCTTTCCTCTTTAATCTGCATAGACAACATTTCAAGTTAATAACATTACTAGAATATACATATCTGCATCTTCTAATATGTACTGTCAGAGAATATAATCTATGTTTACTGAATAGCTCAATTGGAAAATAAAATGAGAAAGGGGAATCCTTTAAGGTGATTAGGGCATCCAAACCTTTTGTTTCCTGGACGAGATCTGGGCCACCGAAGAGGATCCCGCCAGCGGAGGTGCCGGTGGAGGCGGCGGCGGCGCCAGTAGTGGAGGTGGCGGAGGCGGTGGTGGCGCTGGTAGTGGAGATGGCGGCGCCACTAGTGGAGGTGGAGGAGGCGGCGGAGGTGCCGGTAGTGGAGGTGGCGGCGGCGGCAGCAGTACCGGGGAAGCCATGACCGACGCTGTGCATAAATAATCGAAATTATATACTATGTCAAAACAGAACTTGTGATTTGTCTCTTAAAAAACAGAGGATATATTGTACTTTAAGTGGCAAAAAACAGAACTTGTGATTTGTCTCTTAAAAAACAGAACTGCTGCAGTGCTAGCTGAATGAAAAAGTCACACAGGACACTGAATGAAAAAGCCACTGCCCCCACCAAACTATCATGCGTGCTATCTGAAAAATAGAACCATAATTTACTCTGCTCATTTCAAACATTTTACAAGGGGTACACGTGACAAACAGAGCCATACTTTCCAATCTTCAAAAATGTATCTCAAAGATACTTCTGAACTGGATAGGCTAACTCTGAAAATACAGATCGCTACATGCCCTGCTGCCTACACTACCAGCTATCCTTTTATATTTGCAGCAAAACACCAGTCTGCTTGTTCATCTGTTCGGCTGTTCCTCCACACCAAGAACCTCTATATGTGCACCCCATCAAGCTGCTGCAAGCCAACACAATGGATGGGCATTGGACTACTACTTCCACGACACTACTTGCTACTGCACATTCTCCTCGCTCCTTCCTCTTGTTGCTACCCATTGCCTTGCTTGTCAGAACATGCATGCGTTCTTTGTCTGGACTCTGAATTTGCCAAGACTGCAAGTGCCTCTGATCTGTTGTCTAACTGATAATCTAATACTAATATCTAGCACCACATATACCTAAAGAGAGGGCAAGAAACGGCGGGGAATAGGGAAACGCACCGAGATGGAGGCGGCGAGCGGTGGCGCGCCGCAGGGGGGGCGACGCAGGGGGCGGCCGAAGTCAGGCACGGGTCTCCCGTCGAGATCTGCCGCGGGAGGCGTCGAGGTTCCACCCGGTGGCGGCAGCAGTGGAGGTGGCGGCAGCGGCGGCGGAGATCGGCTCCTGCGTGTGCTCTGTCCTCGCGATGACCGCAACCCGCAAGGCCGCAATGCTTTTGCCCAGCGAATGTGGGCTGCCGCTGGGATTATGCGGGCCGCATGTTTCAGCCCAATCTATCTAAGTGGGTTAGGTTTCGACGTCATGTGGGTTGGTGACTCTGGCAGCCCAGCGGGCTGGCGCGGCAGCCCGCCCCACCTTGCATCCCGATTAGTGACAGTAAAAGGAAAATTTACTTGGCTTTAGATCTTTGTTTCCTTAATCAAAAAGAAATGAGCATGAGTTTTATTATGTTTATTTAGAGTGATGTGGTATGGTATCAAGCGTATTCTCTTTTGTAGGTTGCAATGAGCAGAAGGCTTGGTATTGAAGAGCCTCAGCTAATGAAGCTAGTCAGAACAACAATCCATACACACACTGAATGGTTTAAGCTTCAGATGTGCAAGGACCGTTTTGAGCACTTTTTGAAGATTGATTCTCTGAAAGAGGTTGATCCATCATTGGGGAGTCGCAGTATGTCCAAGGTCTTTACAGATGAATGTGGAAATGGATCATCTCAAATCACAACATGTTCAAGTGGCAAGGTGCCAGATGAAGGTAGTAGCCCTCAAGTCTCATCAGAAGTTTCCTGTGATGAAAATGCTATACTGAAGGTCATGGTAAGTAATATGCTATGATGTTTGGTTCCTTGCCTACCGCAGTTAGGACAAGTATCGATTTCTTTCTCTACCCTTGGGCCTTTGTTTTTGGCAAGGTGAGCAAGGATCCTCTTGCCTTTACAGGCAATGGACTGGCTCTCCATGTGCAGTTTTCTTTGCCCCTCTTGTAGGGATGACAGCAAACATGTCCTATATCTTCTTGGTGAGGATGAATGTTGCTATCTATGGTGTTTACAGTGTAATGTGGCAACATATTTCTTATGTACATAGAAAAAAAATTCTATGTTTGATATTCATTAGAACCTGTTTGGATCCATTTTCCATGGCAAAAGTTTAGCTCTACTAAATTTTAGTCCAGCATGGGGTGTTTGGATCCATGGTAAAAGTTTAGTCCTCCATCCTACAATGACTGATTTGCCCTTTTTTAATTAAGCCATGGGAGAGAGAGAGGGCGTAGGTGGGTGGGTGGGGGCTATCTGGAGCGCCACCCAAGACGTTTTAGCCCAGTTTTGCACCTCTTGAGTAGCAAATGGGCAAAACTTTAGTCCACCCCATTTGCTCACTTTTAGCCCACCTGTTTGAATCCCCATAGCAAAAAAATGAGCAAAAAGTGCAGGACTAAAGTTTTGCCATGGACTCCAAACAGGGCCTAAGTTATCACAAGAGGGTTAATTGTGGCCTGGTTTGGTCTTGGTACTTCTAATCTAACAAAGGTGCAGCTGTCTTGGGCGTCGGTGTGTTGCAAGGGTTCTTTACTTTTTTTTTCCTTCTCAGTATAAAAGGATGCAACCCTCCTGGTGTTAAAAAAAATAGTTACTAGTTACAGTATTTTAAGGTCAGTTAAAAAATCATTTCAGCTTCTAGCTGTGTTTAACATTTTACCCTGTTGTCAATAAAAGTTTCCTTTAAAAGCACACTAGGGATGTTCATGGTGAGTTTGTTTTGCGTCAAGTGTCAAAATAGGGTAAATTTCTGCAGTGGGCACCAAGGTTGTAGTTTTTGGCAACATGTCTCAAACTAGTTTAGGTTTTTGAAATCTACTTTTCAAATTGGTATTGCCTAGGACTGAACGTATCCGTAGTGGAATTTATTGCACTTTTTGTCACTTTGTTTAGAGATCAGAATATTTTATCGTCAGCACCTAAGATATCAATAACATGTGAGATTGAATCTAATTGGTTATTTATCATTTACTGTGTATGTTCTATATACTTAGGAATTCCTTGCGTTGCCAAGGGCGGACGCCATCCAACTCCTCATGCAGTACAATGGAAATGCAGAGACAGTGATCCAACAGATCTTCCAATAGTGCTTACTGTAAATACCACAAGCATTTTGCTTGCTTTGAAGCGGAATTATTTGTTGATACTTTTCTTGTCATGTACAGAAGATTCTGTTAGAACTAGGCTTACCTTTTCTTTTTCACTATTTCCTGTTCTCATTTCATTCACCTATAACACAAAAACATACCATAAAAATCTCCACAATTTACATGCAAGCCACGAAGGAATAATGGGGATGTTTATAAATGTGTTGTATTCTGTGAGGACGAGACTATCAAATATCGTAAGTCGTGATTTGTGATATGCATTCTTATTCCTTATGTCGTCGTGTGATCAATACCTTTTATACTTAAAGAGCGACAATCTCAGTTTTTGTCCTTGGCTCTCTTATGAGTCCGTTTGTCCTTTCACTCCATAGAGCGAAGTGTCATATCATTTTTTTTACTTAAGAGTAGTAGTACGTAATAAATTAGAGGTTATGAATTAGAGATTAAGAGTGTCTAGTCTATGACCTGAGTTCACGACTTGTGCTTATAAAAGTTAGAATAGTACAGTTAGAATGTTTGATTTTAAAACATATTGGGGTTGTATGATCTGTTGCAATGCATGAGCATATCTGTTAGTATAAATATCAGAGTGAATTTGTCTCTAAATTTTGATCCTTCTCTCCCCCTCTTTCTTTGTCCCTGTGTTCCTTCACTCTTCGGAACAAAATAGTCATAGCTGGGTTTATAAGAATGATAGTATTGCTCTGTATTAGAAAAAATTGGAGTTTTAATTTTTTTTGTCTCATCCATTGTCTAAACTCATATGACTTGTGCTCATACAAATTAGGATACATATATGTTCAATAAAAGGATGTAGTCTAATTCTAAAATGTATTATAGTAGATGGCATAAGATACTAATAAGTAAATTTTGTTGCAACACATATGTATGCTTGCTATTATATATCTATAATGTTTTTTTGAGGGTATATCTATAATGTTAGTAAGGGACTGTTGTACTAGAGGCAGGGATGAAAACGGTACGGATATTTTCCGACTGTATTCGAGACCGAATCCGTTTAGAGGGGTTTTAATCTGTCCGTATCCGAGTCCGGATATTTAACATCCGATACCGTATTCGTATCTGAATATTTAAATCACATATTTATGATGTTGATATCCAATCGTATCCTATCTGTCATTTTTTATACTATCCGTATTCGAATTTGAATTCAGACATAAATACGAAAACAAATACGATATCAGTGATATCCGTCCGTATCCGATCCGTTTTCATCCCTAACTAGAGGTAGCTAATTTGTTGCCGATCTCCTTATATAACGTACTTCCTCCGTCCCAGATTATAAGTCATTCCAAGAATCCTAGTGAATCAAAGCATTTTAAGTTTGATCAAATTTATATGATAAGATAATAACATTTATGATGCTAACTAAATATCACTAGATTCTTCATCAATTATATTTTTGTAGTATACCTATTTGATGTAAAAAATATTTATTATTCTCTCTATAATTTTGGTCAAACTTGAGATATTTTGACATGAAGTTCTTGTATGTTGTTCGAAGGAAAAAATTAAAAATAATGGCTTCAGTTCTGGTCAAATTGTTTCATTTTGTTCCTTTGCTGCAGCAATTTAAAATTATGGCATGTTTTGAGTTTATTATTTTAGACAGAGTCGTCGTCAGCTAAATAAAATGGCAATGCTTATGCCAGCTAAATAAAAGAACTGGGCCGGCTGCAGGCTGCTGCTGCGTTTTAATTCAATAGGCAGCAGCCGCCGCTGAGACTGAGACACCAATAATATTTCGCTCCCACAACAGAAGTCCTCTGATCTGAACCGTTGGAGACGTATACAAGCCAACTCTTCCACCCAGTTGCCGTGTCTTGTTTTGTTTGTACGTGCCCGCCCAACCTCCCTAACACTACTCCTGCCAGAGCGGCGATGGAATCCTTGGGCGTGCTGCTCCTGCACCCGCTGGACACGTACCTGGAGCAGGAGCTGGACCGCCGCTGCCGCCTCCTGCGCCTCTGGCTCTGGGAGGCCCCGCAGGACCGCCGTGGCGAATTCCTCCGCGCCCACGCCTCGTCGATCCGGGCCGTGGTCACCGGCGGTGGCAGCGGCGCCGGCGGCGACGCGGCGCTCATCGACGCGCTCCCGCGGCTCGAGATCATCGCGTGCTACGCCGTTGGCTTCGACCGCGTCGACCTCACGAGGTGCCGCGAGCGCGGGGTCCGGGTCACCAACACCCCCGGCGTGCTCACCGACGACGTCGCGGACCTTGCCGTGGGCCTCGCCATCGCCGCTCTCCGCAGGATCCCACACGCCGACCGCTACGTCCGCGCCGGCCTGTGGAAGGCCAATAATGGCCACTATGGTCTAACCACTCAGGTTTGTTTTAATTTCTTCTATTCGATCACTATCCTGTCCTCGTATTCTGGCTTCCATCTACTAAAATAAATGCTAAACTTTATGATTCCTGTTTGGTTTCGATGACTAAAGAGCCATTAAAACAGTATCCTTAATAAATATACAAATTAGGATGAATCAGCAATAATAAGGAGCATTCCTTACTATTAGCCTACTTTAGCACAAGGGTCTGTTTGGTTCTCCTTGACTAAAATTTAGTTACTAAAACTAGTGACTAAGCTTTAGTCATCCTTATTTGATTTTAGTGACTAAAGATCATTAAAATAGTTTAACAAAGACCAAACTATCTCTAATGAATACTTAAATCAGGGTAGGGGATCAACAATAATGAGGGGCAGCCCTTGTCTACAGACACTTTAGTCTAGTTTTAACTACTCTTGGTGACTAATGTGACTAAACTATTTTAGTCCTTTTTAATCAGTTTGTTTGACGGTTTAGTATCTAAAGTGACTAAAATTTAGTAGCTAAACTTTAGTAGGGGCCTAGGGGTAACCAAACAAGCCCTGTATATATGCAAATAATCTCTTGCTGGCTTGCTGCGTCTTGCTCTTACTTTGCTTAGTGATGCTTAATTGTTTGTTTTTTATTATATTGGAGAAAACTCTTTCAGTTGCCGCCAGCCATTGCGTTCAATTTTAGTCTAGCCGCCAACTTTCAACAAAAATGTATTAGGTATATATCTCCAAGTAATATGGTATTAATGTTTTAATATATTTATTCAAACTTACTAAGACCGATTGACTTTTTAAAAGAATAAGATGTATATTGTTTTAGACATAGAGAGTATAAGCTTCGCCGTCTCCCAACCCTTGACAAACTTTAAAGCCGTCAAGAGGTACTGGTGGTGGCGTTGGTGCCCACTGCGGCACTGCCCAATGAACTGCATTTCCCCGTTCGATTCGCTTGTACATTTTGACCCGTCGCTGGTTCCATCACCACCCGCGCTAACTCATCATATTGTCCTTTTCCAAGTTCGTTCTCTTCTATGGCTAGTCTACGATGGATCGAAATTTCGTCGTCGTCCTTGATCGATGGCAGCGTTGATGATGTTTAGCAGTTAGCACCCGTTACCCGTACGACTGAATAACTTGTGAACAGCATACGCAAGGGCGGCACGGCAGCGTGACGCATTTCTGCACTACTACCGCGTCATGCCTGGAAGCCTCAGGCCTGTTCCCACGAAAAAAAACTTTAGAGCCCATCCCATCGAATATTTAGACACATGAATGAAGTATTAAATATAGATACAAAATAACTAATTACATGTATTTTGCGAGACAAATCTTTTAACCCTAATTAGTCTATAATTAGATACTAATTACTATAGTTATACACGTGTTACAGTACCTCAAAAACTTTACGGCCTCTAAACTAAACACGGCCTCAATTGTCAGTACGTACTCCAACTTAGGACTATTACTGTTTGAAACAGACGGCTTATCGCCTTATCGGGGGCCACAAATTAAGTATGTTCCATGCTCGATCATCGCTTGTATTAAAATACAAATTGAAAGCTACTCCTTCAATTTTAAATTATATAAGTTGTTCTAGTGTTTTTCTAGATACATATTTGTTACTATGTATCTCTAGAAATAATGTTTTTTTACGCGAACTATGGGGGAGAGCTTCCCCACCAGGATGTATTGATATATCATCAATGGCCTCGTTTTTAGGGAATGAGGCAAAAACCCTGGTCGTCCGTTTAATTTTGGAAAACCAGACTAAAACTAATACAACAGACCCAATATAAGGACTAGATTGTGACAAGTTCACAAATACACCAAAAAGAAAGAGAGAAAATTACAACATCAGAGCACATGAACTCTTTAACGATGTCTCCAGGGAGGTGGATGACGCGACAGCGTAATCATCGTCAGCCATGCAACAGGAAAAGATGACACAGAAGCTTGGCAAGGTTTTCACCTGAGTCTTGTGCAGAGGGGTTGAACGGATCGACCATGCGGAAAGTAGCACAGGAGGTTCTTCAATGACGCCTTCAAGGAGATCATCGTCGCTGGCCCAGGCTAATCTAAGCTGAGCTTTCTCTCAGAACCGACAGGAGTGCTCCCATTGAACCTGTTCGTACTCCCATTGCCACAAGCCGCGGAGCTGTTCAGACTCGCCCGCGACAACAGGAGGCGCGCACCGACAGCGCCGATCGCCGCCACACGCCGCGGAGCCAAACGGACTCGCCCGCGACAACGGGAGGCGCACACCGACAGCGCCGGTCGCCGCCACACGTCGCGGAGCCGTTCGGACTCGCCCGCGACAACGGGAGGCGCGCACCGACAGCGCCGGTCGCTGCCACATACCGCAGAGCCAAATGGACTCTCCCGCGACGACCGGAGGCCGCACTGACAGCGTCGGTCGCCGCCACACGTCGCGAAGCTATTCGGACTCACCCGCGAATATGGGAGGCACGCACCGACAGTGCCGATCGCCACCGCACGTCACGGAGCCGTCCGGACTCGCCCGCGATGATGGGAGGTGCGCACCGACAGCGCCGGTCGCCGCCACACGCCACGGAGCCAAACGGACTCGCCCGCGATGACGGGCAGCGCGCACCGGCATCGCCGGTCGCCACTACACGTCGCGGAGCCGTTCGTACTCGCCCGTGACGACAGGAGGCGTGCACCAACAGCGCCGGTCATCGCCACACGTCGTGGAGCTGTACGGACTCGCCCGCAATGACGGGAGGCGCGCACCGACAGCGCCGGTCGCCGCTCCAAGGTGTCCGCCACGCTGGGGTAGAGATGCCAGCCGCCGCCACACGGGGACGACAGATCATCGTCGATGCGCGCGGACGACATGGGGAGGATGTCGAAGCAGGGAGGTCTTGGCGACGCGACCATGGCAGGTCGTCGTGCACCACGCTGGGGATAGAGGTGCCGGCCGCCGCCACATGAGGACGGCAGTCCCGGTCCGCCGTTAGGGGGGAGGGATGCGGCCGCCGCCGCGCCAGCCCCTAGGGGCCCTCAACCGTACTACCGGGGCTCCTTCGCTCAAGAGGACCACAATGAGGCCAGGGGCGCAAGCACTAGCATGGGCCGCGTCAGGAAATGGCGCACCACGCTAGGGAACCTATGAGATGGAGACACTGGGGAGGAGGAGGTGGGGTGGGAGGCTCAGTGGGCATTCGACGCCGTGCTAGTCCTCCGACCATCGCACGCCCCTGGCGGGCTCGCTAGCATCCTGCCCTGATGCGGAGCTCTGGCCACTGGGAAGCCCCGCGCTCCGGATCTCGTCGGATCCGCACTGACGACTGGCGCCCAGCACGCGACGCGTTGAGGACTGGTGGCTGAAGGAGGGAGAGGGCCGGAGGAGAAGCGCTCCTCAAGCAGTGCACTGCCCGACCGGATTGAGTGGGTGAGGCCGGACCTAGCCGCTCGGGGTGGCCGGAGCCGCCGCCAGGGGATGGAGGATCTCGCGGTCCGCCATCCAGCCCTATGCCGCATCCTCAGGCCGCTGAGAAGGGAGGTCCACGCTGGGGGCGTGGGATCTGTGCTCGGAGAGGTGGAGAGGACCGGAGCCGGATCTGGTCGAGACAAAGTCGGATCTGCCGCCTCATGCTGGCGAGGGCCTCCGGCGCCCTTGCACCGGCGCGCTGCCACAGGGTTGGCGTCGGAGAAGAAGTGGGTGGGCACCGTCGAGAAGCCAGATCTGGCCAGCAGGTAACCGGGTCCGGCCAGCCGGCCTCCGGCCCTGGAGCTGCTTCAGGCCACCCGGAGGACACCGATGTTGGCCGCCGCCGAGGAATGGGGTGGGGGGAGGAAGAACGACGATAGAGGAAGGGGAGCCACCAGCCGCTGCACCACGCAGATCCCGTGGCGGGGACAGCAGATCCATGGCTAGGGCCCGGAAATCGCCGGAAACTAGAGGCAGCGCACCTCTTGCCGTCAGACAGGGAGATGGGGAGGGGGAGCGATGGGGCGAGTTGAGCAGCACCTGGCCGCCACCTTCCTTGCGGCCGCGCGGCTACCGGCGGAGCACTCGGGTGGCAGCGAGGGGGAGCGGCGAGGAAGAGGAGCACGGCGGCAGCGGCGCTAGGGTTCCGCTCGAGTCACTCCTAAGGAGCGACGCGGCTGCCCATCTCTAGAAATAATGTAAATAAATAAACATAGGTGTATCACAAAAACTATATATATCTAAAAAGCTAGAACGATATATAGTTTAGACGGAGTGAGTATAGTGTACAACAAAAGTAACGAGCTAGCTGCAATCCTTGGTCGTTATTTGCTTGTGGGCATGTGCACGATAATTATCTGCTAGCTGTTTATTTGCTTGTTTAATTAGTTTTCTCTTGTTCTGCTTCTGGGTTGTTATTGTGTTTGCAGTTCAGTGGCAAAAGAGTTGGCATCATTGGGCTGGGCAGGATAGGGCTTGCCATTGCCAAGCGAGTGGAAGGCTTCGGGTGCCCAGTCAGCTACTACCAGAGAACAAGGCAGCAGCAGGCTTACCCCAACTACACCTATCTCCCAACCGTGGTGCAACTGGCGGCAGACAGCGACGTCCTCGTGGTGGCCTGCTCGCTGAACGAGCAGAGCCGCGGCATCGTGAGCCGCGAGGTGATCGAGGCGCTCGGCCCCAGGGGCGTGCTCGTCAACGTCGGGCGCGGCGCGCACGTCGACCAGCCCGAGCTCGTCGCGGCGCTCGCCGAGGGCCGCCTCGGCGGCGCGGGGCTGGACGTCTTCGAGGCCGAGCCAGACGTGCCCGAGGCGCTGATGGCGCTCGACAACGTTGTCCTGGCACCGCACATTGGGAGCGGGACGCGCGAGACCCGCAAGGCCATGGCGGACCTGGTGCTCGCCAATCTGGAGGCGCATGCTCTCAGCAAGCCGCTGCTCACTCCGGTTGTCTGACACTGACAACAAGCACTGGCCACCCTGGCCACTGGGCACACGACAGACGACAGTAGTGTCGTGCGTTTCAGAGCCGGTTTACGCTTTGTTTAGTTCCTCTCAAAATTCCAAGTTTTTTCACTCTCTCTCCATTACATCAATTTTTAGCCGCTTGCATGGAGTATTAAATGTAGGTAAAAAAAATAACTAATTATACAGTTTAGTTGAAAATCACGAGATGAATCTTTTGAGCCTAGTTGGTCCACGATTGGACAATATTTGTCAAATAAGACGAAAGTGGTACTATTCATCAGGTTGAAATTATTTTCAATCTAAACAAGGGTTAGTTGCTAAAAAGGAATCAAAAAGTAGTATAGTACCTGTCACATCGAATCTTACGGCACATGTATGGAGTACTAAACGTAGACAAAAGAAAAAACTAATTACATAGTTTAGTTGTAAATCACGAGACAAATCTTTTGAGTCTAATTAGTCTATGATTGAACACAAATTACCAAATAAAACGAAAGTGCTACAGTAGCCGAACCCAAGTAATTTCACCAACTAAACAAGCCCTCAAGCTCGTGAAAAATGACTCTGTTGCATGCACGGAATTACTATTATTTGTTCTTGTGGGCGTATATATATTGGCTGTGTTTAGTTCATCAAATTTGGAGTGCTAAAATTTATTGTAGCGACACTATAGTATTTCGTTTGTATTTGGTAATAATTGTCCAACCGTTGACTAATTAGGCTCAAAACATTCGTCTCATAAAGTACAACCAAACTGTACAATTAGTTTTTGATTTCATCTACATTTAGTACTCCATGCATGTATTGCAAATTTGATGTGACAGGGAATCTTGTTTTTGCATAGTACATTTTTCAAGAAACTAAACACAGCCATTGACTCGAGTAATCCTGGATCGCAGAACTACTTCAATAAAACTAGAAATTTGAAATGCTTGTTCGCTTGTTTTGAACGATGATGGGGTATGAGAACCAACTAAGTTGAGGAGTTCATTTGCATTACTCTAAGTTGAGGAGACAAGATATTCAACTTATTATTGGTAAAATTATTAAAGAAGTAGGAGGCTAGACAGGGAGATTACTCTCATATGGTAAAAAATTAACTCTTCTCAAATCATGACCAACTTCTACTATATTCCTTTCTATCTAATGTCTGCGTTGAGCAGTTTCCAAAATGGGTTGTAGAGAAACCATGAACTCATAAATTAATGAGCCATTCTTCTCGAATTACCATGAGAATGGTCATAATTAGGTTATTCTTTGTGAAGAGTTTCATGATTTCTAAGAACACAACGTCAGCAACAATGCAATATGAAATATGAATGGATTGACAAACACTCTCGATGCAAAAATTACATTCTTCATAAACTCATAAATAGTTGGAAATCGAGCCAAGGGAGCCTCTTCTCCATCTTTTTAAAAATGATGACATGTCATTAGAAATGCCTACACGACTCACATTGAGAATTGCCCACCAAGCTACCTGGGCTTTAATGGTACAAAACAAGGAGTTTGAGGGCTAGGCATCCCAAACTTAAGGAATTTAAATATGTCTTTCCTGGACTGTTGAATAAATAGATATCATTTAAATGAGAATGTGCATTGGAGGAAAATTATAGATGGGAAGTATAGGGCAAATGGCCTAAATCACTTATGTTGTCCTGAAAAAGGATGTAAGGATCGAATGACCTCAATAGAATGAGGGGCTGAGGACCAGGGGATGGAGGCTCCAAAAAGATAAATTAAAACAACAAACGTTAACCTAAACAAACTATCTCACCCCTAGGCAAGAGCCGTCCCTAATGACTATGATAGAAAGTAAACTAATGTGACACCATAGGGCTACGAAACTAAGCCATGTCCTTAGCAAGAACACAATAGCACTAGATCCTTAAGAATTGGCAAGAAACAAACCTAGGTACCGCATCTCATTAAGGATAAATCAAATGTAAGATAAGATTTACATAATGTTTTAAGCACACAACAAGAAAAGAAATGAAAGTAATAATGCTCATCAAAGTAGAGTTTGGACAAGATACAATTGGATTTTTTCTGCTGTATCGAGTAGTTGCCACTACCCCTCTAGTCCATGTTGAACCACCCTCTAATGGTAGATCTCTCTTGACTCTTGAAGGTTCAAGATCTACTAGGAGCACCTATTCTACACTTTAGATTGGCAGGCCTCAAACCAAGCACACCTATAGGAGCCTTCCAACAATTAGATATACTGGGAGGGCCACCTACTCCTTCACACATCTGTCCAGGAGCTTGCAAATTCCAAGAGTAACAAATCTCCGATCTTTACCTTGATCAACCTTCAAGCTTAGAGCAAAAAGATGCACACTAAGACACTCACAAGTACTCCTCTTGACTTGAACTACCCTCTTAACAAAGCCTGCATAATGGAAAAAATCTGGCTTCATCCCCTAGAGAGAGGAATCAGACCAACTTATTATAGAATAACCACCACAACAACCGGACTGAGGTTACAAAACACAACCAACTCAAAACTCAATTCTTAAAATAAAGGACTATTCGAAGAACATGAAGAAATGCATAGCCACTTTCTCCATCTTGCGACATGCCTCCAACACCAGTTTCCCCTGCTCCTCACACCACTGCAATTGAGCCCAGAACCGAAGCCAATGTGTTCCTTGTAAAGTACTTGCAAGAGAGTTTTTTTGCCAACATTTGTCAAATACAAACTTCATTCCTTGTTAGCCATATGGACCAATAGATCGTTGCTGCACCTGTCAATAAAAAAGATCTGAAAGTTTTATCCCTTGTTGGATACCAGTTATTAAATAATAAGTTTTCGATGTTTTCGGGTGGACCAATACCTAACACCATATGGACTGTCCTCCATAGGAACTTAGCATAAGTGCATTCAAAGAAGCAGTGTTGGATGGTTTCTGGCTCACTACAAAAATAGCAAGACCAATTTCTCTTTGGTAGATTATGTTTTGTAAGAATTACCCCTTTTTTAAAGAACTAAACGAAGATTTTTTATCTTCAAAGGTATCTTTAGTTTCCAAACTATTGTTGAAACTTTGATCCAATTATTGACGAGGAACTTATACATCGTATTAAGTGAAAAGATACAATTCTTATGCAGGCTCCAAACAAATACATTAGGACCATGTTGCAGATATACATTAGCCACTCTAGCTACTAGATTATTCCACTCAACTAGTTTGTTCCCCATTAATGCTCTCCTGAAGGAGGCAATAAGTGGAGTTGAGCTTAGGACCTCTGCAACCTTTGCCTGTTTCCTATGTACTATATTAAACAAAGTTGGGAATTGGGTTTATAGAGGTTGGTTACCCAACCAAGTATCTTCCCATAACCTGATTTGGTTGCCATCCTTTAATCTAAAAATACCCAGTCTCAAGTAAACAGTAGTCATTGGAAAAAGTCACCTGAGAAAGTCAACACTAAACGATCTGTGGTGCCTTGCCAAGGGACATTGGATCATCCGCTAACCCCAGTTTTCCTATTTTTTCCAATGTTCATGGCTGAAAGTTCTCAAATATTCTTCACGGGATGATACACTGCATCTGCGTGACAAGGGAAGAATGGTTATTTTTTTAAAAAAGAATGCTGAGGAGCGTGACATGTTTTTGCTTAGCTTCAGTTATACATTTGGAAAAGAAAGCACAGGTGCAGAATGATGCTGTGGTTTTGAGAACTTTCTATGGTTGTTACATGCACTTGATGATTTGGTTGAGTGTCATATAATTTGCTCTTGCTATATTGCAATAATTTCTCTTCATTCATGTTCTTATTATTTGCTTGCAAAATCTTTGGTGGAGCAATAGGATAAATCTTTGCACTAGCTTGTCGGAACTCATATTCATTGCCATGTTTCAGTTTTGGTATACAATTGAGGTTTCATGAGTATACATGGTAACCAAAGGTTATGTGGTAATTTAACGGACATTTAAGTTTTTGTCGTTATTAGCGTGGCCCGCTAGCTTAATCCTTGTCACATTCACTTATCTTACAAAGTGATAAATCATTTGCTACCCGCCCACTACCAGTTATGTTACGTCAAATATCGGCTTAAAAGCTAGAGTACCGACAGGCTTACCACTGCACCATGTGACCTGTATGAGTGTGCGCCTACTGGTTAGCACGACAGTACCTAAGCCCCAGCAAAACAGCCATGAGCTAGCAGGCTTCCAAAGCTCCAATAGCCCTCCAGCTCTTCTCCTAGTTTTGATTTTTTTTTTGAACAAATAGTGTTGTTATTTGTTTCCACGTAGATCATAGAGTAAGTAGTGTTTTAGAAATGAAGAAATCTATTCATCTGAACTATTTTCTCTAAATTAATTAGTGGTGATATGTCAATAGTGTCAAACCATTTTCACTCAAATCTATATTGTAGTATATGATTTTGCATTTACATATATTTCATAATTTGGAAATACTCAACTGTATCAACTGTGGTGATACGTCCACCTTAAATTAATTTGGTAAACAAGACATTAAATACACCTTGAAACATTTTTACACAAATGTGGTCCTAATGCATGTGGACTCAGATTTCACAAATGATTAAATATCCAATAGTTGAAAGCGAGAAAGCAGTGCCACAGTTTAATTTTTGTTCAGTCGTACCGGTGTTTCGTTAAACCGTGGGTTGATGGATCACAGTTTTCTATTCTTTGGACAGTTGTTTTCTTCGTATGCACCGAAATTCAAATTAATGTTCAACATTCAAAGTTCTTCTACATACCTAATCATATTTCTGACTTCTAGCAGCACAAGAATGTAAAATAGAAGTCATAAAGAACTCATTGAAGAACATAATTTAACATATCTGGACGCTATATCTGTACCTTAGACGACTAGAGTTAACGGTCACTGACGCTATGACAAATTAGCAAATACGTAAAGCTTCTTGTGTCTCAGTGACCTCAGCACATTGAGGTTACAATGACAACAAGCACTTGCCTTTAAACCAGAAAGAAGAATAAAATAATATTTTGATAGTTTTGTGGACTAGATTGACTACTAGACAAAACTTTACTAAGGCGGGCATTTTTTATTTACCGAGGTGGGCATCACAACCGCCTTGGTCTAAAGGTCACGGTAAATCACCTTTTTACCAAGGCGGTTGTAGTGCCCGCCTCCGTAAATCAAATAAAAAAACAAAAAAACAAAAACCTATGGACAAGCCCGCTGAGCCCATCCATGCGCCGCTACCACCGTCACTCGTTGGATCCGTGCACCGCCGCAGCAGCTCGCCGGATTTGAGCACCCGCCGCTGGATTCGATGCCCAGCTGCCGTGGGTCAAAGCGCCCGGTGCTGAGTCCTACGGATCGAAGCCCCATCGCCGGTGGGGCATGCAGGCCCTCCACCATGGAGCCGCAGCCTGATCCTGCTGCGCCACCGCCGAATTTGGTAGTAGAGGCTGCGCCGCCGCCGAATCCGCCGTCGGAGGGACGCGCCCGTCGCACCGCCGCCTGATCTGGCTGTTGAGGCCGCGACGCTGCAGGATCCGGCCATAGAGGTCGCGCCGCCGCCAGATCCGCCAATGGAGGGCCGTGCCCACCACGCCGCCGCCCGATGTGGCCGTTGAGGCCGCGGTGCCATTGGATCTGCCACCGTAGAGGCCGCACCGCCGTCGGATCTTGCCATAGGGAAGTGCCCGCCACCGGATCTCGAGGTAGGGGCCGCGCCGCAGCCAGAGGGTCGTAACCGCAAGCTTGCGCCGCCGCGCACAAGCTCCTGGAGCTGATTGAAAGGTCCTAATATGGCTAGTGGGGGGTGAATAGCCTATTTAAAATCTCTACAAGGCACTAGAGCAATTGATTAGTACAACAAACGGCGTAATGCAATTTTGCTCTAGCTCTACAAGGTTGCAAGCCACATATCCCAACAATTCTAGTTGCTATGATTACTAGCACACACAACAAGCTACATCACTACTCACTAAGCTAGTGTGCTCTCAAAGACTAACTAAAGAGCCACACTAACCAAATTAACAAGCTCTCAAAGACTAACTATACTAAAGAGTTTGACAACTAGTTTGCAAGGAATGTAAAGGCGTGAGTAGGGTGATTATACCGTCGCGTCGAGGAATGAACCAATCACAATGTGGAGATGACCAATCACCAGAAGAAATCCAATCACACATGAGACACAATATTTTTCTTCTGAGGTTCACGTGCTTGCCGGCACGCTAGCCCCCGTTATGTCGACCAACACTTGGTGGTTCGGCGGCTAAGAGGTGTTGCACAAACCTTGCCAACAAATGGCACTGCAAGAATCTACCCACAAGTGAGGTAGCTCAATGACACAAGCAATTTACTAGAGTTGCCTTTGGCGCTCCACTAGGGAAGGCACAGGACCCCTCACAAGCAACCGATCGAGGCCGAAGACAATCACCAACTCCACTCAACGATCCTCCAACCACCAGGCCATCTAGGTGTCAACAAACACCAAGAGTAACAAACTCACAACTAGACCAAATCACCCAACTAGTGCCACAAGATGATGCAACTCAATGCAATGCACTAGTGGGTCTCTAATCTCACTCAAGATGATGAAATCAAGTGAACAAGTGAGTGGAGTGTGTTGCTCAGCTTCCAAAGGGTGTGCACAAGCATAAGAGGTGCCAAGAGAATGGCCAAGGCCGGCCACAACCTCTATTTATAGCCACACAAGCAAATAGAGCCGTTGTACTCCTTGGAGCTGTTTCTGCAAAGTCACCGGACAGGGCGGTGCCTGGCACCGGACATGGCAGTGACCTACCCAATGGTCAAATTCCAATGACTACAAACTAGCTGTTGAGGCACTGGACAGGGTGATGGTGGCACCGCCATGGAGGCAGCGGTGACCACCTAGCCGAGCCTCCGGTTTTCCCTTCTCTCTAAAAAAAAGGGGCGGTGTCACGGGTCGAAACCGCATCAAACATGTTGTTCGAGTCGGTGTCAGAGTACGGGTCTCTGGTGGCTCGGGTGGACTTAAGAACACAAGAATCACAGGGAGGACACAACTGTTTATCCTGGTTCAGGTCAATCGGTGCCCTATGTTCAGCAGCTGATGATCCTTATACTCGAAAGCACCCAAAATCGGGAGGTTATAATATGGTTGTAGAGAGATTTGGTAGGGGGTTAGCTCGGTGCTAATCCTATGGTTGCCTCGCCACCGGTGGTGCCTTCCCCTCGTTAGAGAGGAGGAAAACAATGGGATGCAGGTGGAGAGGCTCTCGGTGCCCCTCCATGGGTTGCCTTGCTCTTGGTGCTGAGTAGAGGCCAAGGAATGGAAAGGAATGATCTGAGTTCTAGTGATTGTCCTCTCCCCTCCCCTAGGTCCGACCTTATCCCTTATATAATGAGATAGGTCAGGTACATGGCAGTTTGGGGGAACTAGTCTATCTGTCTATGGTCTACATGCACTAGAGTCTAGGAAGGCCTTGCGGTGACGCGCTGTGGACCATGATGGTGTCATGGAGCTAAAGAAGCCTTGGACGTCGTTCGGCTACTCTGTTCTAACACTCTGCGTGCCAGGCTGTGTTGGCTTGGACCGGCCTCCCCCGGGTGGACCTTCTGGAGTCTTCTTGGCGATGAAGGTGGTCAGCTCCAGGCGCTGACGCGCGGGCCCGGGAGCCCCCGAGCCTTTAGAGGCCACTGGGAAGCTTTGTCTTCTTATGTCACGCCCTGCGCATGACCTTGTCAGAAAAGTGACCGGCAATGCCATGCCCAAGGGGCAGCACTGGGGAACCCCCAAGCCTTGGTAGCTCAGGACTTGTCTTCTTGTGCCCGGGCTTGGCCGGCGTCGTTTGCCGGGTAGGAGCGAAGGGCTGGATTGGAGTGTTGGCATAGATTGGGAGCCTGGGGCTTAGGCAAGCCCCTGAGCCCCAAGCGGAGGTGGCGGTAGAGTCAGGCTTGGCCGGGTTTCTTCTCAGAGGGTGCGCGCGAGCGTACCCGATGGGTATAGACCCAAGCCCTTGGGTGATCCTAGAGGGGTCGATCAGGGGGTCTTATTTGTTCGGGAACCAATGGACCTGAGGCTTAACATACCCATATGTTAGGATCTCGTCAGGAGCCCCCCGAGCCCTTCGTGGCCTCACTTGGTGTGATAGCGACGAAGGGCTGAATTTGATCTTTTGGTGACCGAACCCTCCTTGGCGGGGATGGCTTCCGCTGACAAGGGTGCTCAGCCCTGCTTGGGGTCTTCTTTTGCCATGTGATGGGTGCCGCTCAGGTATTGAGGCCGGGCGATGATGCTGCTTACCCCTTCGTGAGTCTATGTCGCACTGGTCTTCGACCCGAGCGAGGGCTCGGTGAACTCATCTAGGAGTTACTGTCCTTTGGCCTAGGGCGCCCACCTTTTTGATCAGGGCTTGCCATGGCTTGGGGCCAACTAATCACCCGAAGAGCCACGCCCTTCTGAGGGCTGCGGTAGTAGGTCCCGATCCTCTCGAGCCGGCCTTCTAGGGCCGAGCTTCTACAGCCATAGATCGGGGTGCGGGGAGCACGCCGAGCCTTGGATATAGGCCCTCATTGGGCCCACTACTCAATGGCTCCCGACCTACCTCCAGGGAGTTGGTTAGTTTTGGGGGATGCTCCACCCGAGCTCCCATCTTTCGAGGGGTCGGGTTGCTCCATCTAGGGAGTTAGCGTAGCCCCCGAGGACGCTGTGGGGCCTCCCTGCCAGTAGGAGTGACAACTTCTGGGCACGTCCCTTCCGCTGACATCTTGCACAGCCGGTTGATGGCATCTAGGCCATCGTGCCTAGTGGAGGAGTTAAGGTGTGCACCCCCATGCCATCCCACTTCGTCTGGGAGATGGGACGTCAGGGCCACATGGGGCAGATCTTGCGGAGGAGCCATGACACTTGGTGCACGTGGATCCAAGCCATCGATAGCAGCCGGTGGGCCCGAGGGGAGTCGGATCCCGTCAAGTCCCGCGAGGAGGCGTGCACGGCGTGGGTCGGCCTGCGTTCACTCCTGCATGCTCGGGTCATAGAAAGGGCTAGATTAGGTGGAGAATGGGCGTACCTTTCTTTTCTGCTCCCCATCGCTTCTCCATCCTAGCGCCAATGATCCCGCCTGTGCTCTCCCTTGGCTAGTCTACAATGGTGTCCCACTTCGAAGGCTGGAGGTGAGATGTTGGAGGTAGACCGGGCGTGGCTGATTCTTCCCCCCTCCGGATGGGATCTATCGAATCCGAAGGCGTCAAAACCAGCGGCGGGGGAGTCGCAGGTCGCCTCCTTCATCCCCTTGCACCTTGCTAGGTTTGGGGTCCCCGTGCATCCATTCGTGGGGAGGTTCCTTCGCTACTTTGGGCTGTGGATCCATGACCTGATGTCGCATGGGGTGGCACACCTTGCGGTGTTCGTCACCCTCTACAAGTGTTATCTAGGGATTGAGCCCCACTTCGACTTTTCAAGGAGGATCTTTCGACTGAACTTGAACAAGGACGACGACAGATCCGTGCAATGGATCGGTGCCGCCGCCATCCAGCTGTGCAACAACCTAAAGCTGCGGTACCTAGAGCTCTCCTTCCCAACCTCTAAGAAGGGGTGGCACCGAAAATGGTTCTACCTTTCAAATCCCTCTGGGTCTCTGCCGGCCTACTCCTCGGACCATCTGGGGCCGGTGGCACTGTCATCTTGGAAGAGGGTCCCGTCCTCAAGGTCATTGAGGGCTTACTAGACCGGATTACCGCCCTGAGGAACGTCGGGTTGATTGGCTAGATAGTGCTCTTGGTGTTCTTGTTCCACCGTGTCCTTCCTCTGATGGCAAGGCTGGCCCTGATGTGGGAGTACCTCGAGTTAGGGGACCAGTCCGCGGTGGCAGAGGGTCACCTCCCAGAGGAGTCTGTGATGGGGATTGCGTGGATGGTGCTTGGATCTGTGTCGGGGGAGTCGACGGTTGACAAAGGCCTGGCCCCCTTCTCGGTGTTAGAGCCGACACCTGATGACCTCTTGTACCTGGGGGCGGTCTCTATTCCCCCAGCCCCAAGGGGTTGGGGGCTGAGGCCGCATCCAGGAGTTCTTCCTCACCATTGGGGTGCATCCCCCAACCTGTCGCTAGGGGGTTCGCCCTCTAGCCGGGCTGCTGGCAAGCACCCCTGCTCAAGTTCCTCCGGGGCAGGGGCGCCTCTGCGGAAGAGGCACTCTGCTCTAAGGCTTTCTTCGAGTGGTAGGTGAGAGCCTCCATTGCCTTGACTGCCACTGCCTGAAGGTGATATGTTGATTGCTTGACGATGTGGATGTTGACCGCAGGGAATCTTTGTTGGCAGGGGCTTTGGGTGGCGCAACGGCGCCGTTCCGGCCGCTGGTGCTGAAGGTGCGCCGTCGCTCGTTGTTGCCGCCCTGAGTGGGCAAGGTGTCGAGGCCTAAAGTCATCGTGGAGAGGCCAGTCGCTGAGGCCCCAATGTGTTCGGCAGGATCTGACACCACGGGAGGAGGCCCCCTTTCAGGGGACATCCCTCTCAAAGCAGGGGTGGACTAGGTAGAGGCCATCACCCCTGATCTCCCCCCAACCCCGATGTGCGAGGAGGCTGGTTCCTCGTCGGCTGCTGCACTAGAGCAATTGATTGGTAAAAGGTCTTAATATGGCTAAAGGGAGGTGAATAGCCTATTTAAATTATCTACAAGGCACTAGAGCAATTGATTGGTAAAACAAACGGCGTAATGCAATTTTGCTCTAGCTCTACAACGGTTGCAAGCCACCTATTCCAACAATTCTAGTTGCTATGATCACTAGCACACACAACAAGCTAGGTCACTACTCACTAAGCTAGTGTGCTCTCAAAGACTAACTAAAGAGCCACACTGACCAAACTAACAAGCTCTCAAAGACTAACTACACTAAAGAGCTTGACAACTAGTTTGCAAGGAATGTAAATGAGTGAGTAGGGTGATTATACCACCGCATAGAGGAGTGAACCAATCACAAGATGCATACCAATTCAATCACCGGGAGAATACCAAAGGGCAAAATTTTCTCCTGAGGTTCACGTGCTTGCCGGCACACTAGTCCCCGTTGTGTCGACCAACACTTAGTGGTTCGGTGGGTAAGAGTGTTGCACGAACCTCATCTACACAATTAAACACTGCAAGAACCTACCCACAAGTGAGGTAACTCAATGATACGAGCAATCCACTAGAGTTACCTTTCAGCTCTCCGCCGGGGAAGGTACAAGACCCATCACAATCACCGAAGCTAGCCACAAACAATCACCAACATGTGCCAAAGCTTCTCCACTGCTCCAAGCCGTCTAGGTGGTGGCAACCACCAAGAGAAACAAAAAACCTGCAGCCACAACGATCCCCAAGTGCCACTAGATGCAATCACTCAAGCAAATGCACTTGGAATCACTCCCAATCTCACTATGATGATGAATCAATGATGGAGATGAGTGGGAGGTGTTTGCTTAGGCTCATAAGGATGTCAAGTATGTCAAAGTGCCAAGAGAGTCAGCCCTAAGCCGGCTAAACACTATTTATAGACGTCTCCAAACAAATAAAGCCGTTAGAGCCAAGGTGGGGCGTCCTCCGTACTGACCGGACGCGCTGGTTGAGTTGACCAGACATGCCCGAGCCAATGTTTGGTCATGGATCCTATGCCATGTGTCATCGCTTTGAACTCGCGCCATTGATCTCTAATGGTAACTCCCGATCGCTCACGCTATTAAGTTGAGACCGGACTCGCTCCTTTGAACGACCGGACTCTGGAGTACACAACATTAGGTCACGAACAGAAGGGTTCCAGAGCTGGTTTTCATTGACCGGACATGTCAAGTCAGAGGTGACCTGATGCGCTCGTGTGTCCGGTCACCTTTCTTCTCCTCTGCGCGCACCCGTGAAGCCAACATCAGCATACGTCACATCGCATTTGCTTTTCGCCTGCGTGTCCGATCGCCACAACATACCTATGTTCTATCGCCGCCTCACTCCACGCTGCCTCTAGAACAGCATGACTAGACGAACTAGTTGCATCATGTTTATTAGAGCCAGGGTTTAGGACCGGACGCGTAGGTCCCCTACGTCCGGTCAGCACCCTTTGCATCCTTTTCTTTTTCTAAGTCCTCAACCGCTTCACCCTTGCTTCCAACTTGCTAACCACAAAGTGTAGAACTTGTGTGCGTGTGTGTTAGCATTTTTCAAAGCATTTACAAGGGTCAAAGTTGGCACACTAGGTTCCTAAATGCATATGCAAAAGTCATGTCACCTAGTGGCACTCGATAAACCGTTTAGCCAAAGATTTCCCCTCTTGATAGTACGGCTATCGATCCTAAGTCACTCACACCCTCTATGGTGTCGTGAGTGCAAAACAAAATCCTATCATATACCTTTGCCTTAATCTTCTCGGTTTTTATTTTTCTCTTTCTTCTTTTCCTAGTTGAGCTTGATCATCATCGTCTCATGTCCATCTTCAACTCCATAGACCTCATCTTGCTCAATTACTTGGAATGGACCACCTTATCTAATTCACTCACTTAGATCAAAGGTTAGTCTTAGGTTTCATCAATTATCCAAAATCAAACTAGGGCTTTCAATGTTGTAGTCTGCGCAGAGGCTTTGCCTGAGTTTCCTTGATATTGTTGTTGTTGCAGGCGCTGCTCCAGTTCTCCCAGAGGAAGTCGGACCTCGACCAGGAGTGGGAGAAGGCCACTTTGCAGACGCTCTTCGGCCCTTCTAGAGGAGGCAAAAGGTCCTTGCCCATCTTGCTGCCCAACCCCTATCCTCCGCCCAGCGATCGGGTGGCGACACTGACGGAGGCGCTCGTCAGGGAGGGTGATGGGGTGCGCAGTGCCGTGGCGCGACTGAATTCTGAGTTGGCAGTGGAATGAGAGGCTAAGCGTGCCATAGAGGTGAGGGCCGAGGTGTCCCGGCAGAAGGTTGCAGAGGTAGAGGAAGCCCACCAGACGGCTGAGGGCATGGTCACGGAGCTGAGAGGCTCCCTGGGCTTGCTGGAGACCATGAGGGATGTTGCCCATTCCAAGCTCCATGAGGCCCAGCAGCTCATCATAGGTGTGTCCTCTTCCCTCCCTTCTTTCTCTCACCCCTGGGGCAGGGTCTTTTGTTCCAGGCCGCCATAAGCCCGGTTCTCCTTTCTTCACACGACATAGGGCTATGGGTGGAGCTCACAGATGAGCATAGCAAGGTCCTTCAGCTGGAGGAGGAGGTAGAGAAGATGTGTGCAGAGTGCGATCACCTATGGAAGGAGTTGTAGGCGAAGGCGAAGGTGTCAGTGAATAGCCGGACCGTCCTGGCAGAGCACGAGCAGGAGCTGGATGCGGCACAGGCAGAGCTACAGGGGCCCACCGCTGGTGCGCTGGAGGCGTGCGATGCCCTGCTCCCCCTGCCGCCCGTGGAGGAGGAGCACGACCTCATCGGATGGGTGCACTCCCTCGTGGCGCATGTCCCGTGGGTTGTCAGGAGCGTGGTCCGCCAAGGGGCCGCCACGGCCCTGTTGGTATTTATTAACTTGTCACTTGTTTTAGTAGCCACCTATTAATTATCTACATCTCCTAGCTTACTTGTACTAGGTTGTCATCTCTAGTGATAATGCCAGAGATGCTTGTTGGTTCTACCTAGTATCACTATTAGAATGATACTAAGTAGTTCTTTATTATTTCATATGACTAGGAAGAATATATAATATGAATGAAAAGGAATTTGCAAGCGCATAGATAATTATACCATTGTAGCATTTCACCCGAGAGTATTCTTGGTATCGTTATTTATAATTTACTATAGGGAAGTTATGGCATAGACATGTATTGATAACTTATAGTATTGATGGAGAAGCAAACCACAACCAATATTCTACTCATAATAGGGGTAAGTTATAAGATAAGATATATATGATAAGTATAGATCAAGTATAATGATAAATCACTTAGAGCACTCCTATCTATGGCATTAGCATGGTCAGGTAGAATATTAGAATAATAATTGCTAAATCATTCTAAATTACAAGTCAAAGCATACATTGATTAGTGCAATTACACCTAGTAGTCATGGCTAAGATCATCTTCATATCTACGGATAAGGGGTATTACTAAAGGAAAATTAAGAACAGAGCTTGCTCTACCTTTGTAACCAGACCCTACTTCTATGGCCTATATTCGGGGAGTGGACTACTGTTGATGGTCACTAACTGCCTATTTTGACCATCAACATTGCACTAACAATGGGAGAAGACAATACCACAAGTAGCGATTTATGTTTATAATTCACCTAGTTCCACTTGTAAATGGAAATATATTTGTATGGAGGAATTTTGGCCAAAATGGTGACAAATACACACATAGGAGGCAAGTGGACATGGCAGGAGGCCTTGGGGACACTTGGGCCGGCCCCACAAGGGCGCCGTCCGACCCCCAAGTGCCACCTTGGCACTGGCCACATCACCAATCTGTGGGAGCTACTCTACAAGCTCTCCCACTCGTTGATCTAAGTCAGTTTCAACTGATGGTCAAGATGGACAGGCCATGGATCCATGGGCCCATTGTCATAGACTTGGAGCCTCACCAACCGACTTACCGGTCAAGTTTCACCACGTGTCGCCTCTACAACTACCTTTGGGAGCCAACCATCGCTGTTGGATGCTAAGGTGGTGGAATGGAGGGCCGAGCGGCGCCCTACCTTGGCCGCTCGGTGCCCCACTTTTGCTCCACCGCCTCTCCTTTGGACAACATGCAAAGAAGCACAAGTCTGTGCCATCCCAAGTGTTGGTTAAGTTAGTTTCATTGGCGGTTTGATCCAAGGGCAAGGAGAGGATGTCACGTGGATCGCTGACGTGGTGATGGAGTAGCCCCTACTCCCTTTAGGCTATAAATAGGACCCTCACCCCTCACTTGTAACACACACCACAGGAGAAACTCTCTCTACTCTCAAGATGTAGTCTTAGTGTAAGTGAGAGTTAGAGTGAAGAGGAGCTCATCCTAGAGTCTAGAGCGTTCTTCAAGAGTCTGGTATAGCTTTGTATCTCTCTTGTAGTACTTTTGTTATTTCAATATATTACTTTCTATGCAATATATTAGTATCTTATTTATTGTTTATCTAGTTCATGCCTTGTTGTTTGGCTAAGTATGGTTAGTATAGTTGTATCACACCTTAGTCTAGGATCTCTGCTTGCATCAAGTGCTTTAGTTATCGTACGTGACTAGAGTAGTAATCATTAACATAGATGTGGTGTCTAGGCTAGTGTTTACCTAAGTTTGCACCCAATCCCACGGATAGTTATGGTAGCCCCAGAGGTGACAGCTCTGTAAGGCCTTTGCAATCCACCACGTTCGGATTGGTGTTTTCATAGAACTTTTTGGCAGCCTTCTCCCGACCACTATTTCTCACTTCCTTCGAGGGTCAGAAAGGTATTGTTGCTCCAAAGTGTTATTGTGTGTGATCGCTATGTCTTACCCATTCCTAGTTATCCTGTCTGGTTTGCTCTAGAATATAGAGAAGAACTTAGGAAACTCCCTCACTCGTTGTCCTCCCCATTTAGCCATGCTTTCATTTTATATTTTTTGGAGTAGAACTTCTTGTGTGCCACCCTATTTTTATCGTATATCACTTACCCCCACTTTAGTCTAGTCGGTATACTAAGTTAGTAGATACATGATGGTTAGCTATCAACTTCTTTAACCATTCCTTCCCTATGGATAAATATGATACCCTGGAATACTCCCGGATGAAAGCTACATTGGTATCCGTGTGGTTGTAGATTTATCTATGTGAGTTAATAAATACCAACAAGTTTTCTGGTGCCATTGCCGGGGAATACAAAACCTGGTAGCGACGCTAAGAAATGTCAACAAGCTTTCTAGCACCATTGCCGGGGAAGCAATTGGCGTAAAGATTTTGATATTGATCTTGATATCTACTAATCTAGTTTACCACTAGCTATTGTTTGATTAAAAAACATGGTCCTTTGGTTCACCATTCAATGTTCTTACTTCCATTTAAATAAACTTATATTGCTTCCTTTTCTATGCTAGCATGTTTTGGTTTGAATGTCTTGGTCGTACATCTTTTAAATTAAGTGTGGTGCTTAGTTTGAAGTTTGGATGTGTTGATCCTACTTCCATAGGCTTTTTAAATTAAGTATGGTACTTAGGTTAAAAATCCTACCTTAGTCAAATTAGACATCATCTCTAGGTTGATTATTGAACTAAAACTGCTTCTACAGACATTGGTTTTATATATGGAATATCTCCCTTATGTTTGGCACAAGCTTTGCAAGAACTTGGTGAACTTTTAAAAAAAGTTTAAAACTTGAGAAAGGGATCTTTGCTAACTAAACAAAAGCGCCATCTTTTTGTTAGCATAAAATAAAACCTTTGGCCCCAATAACAACAATCACCCTTGTTTCTTTAAGAAATCCTTTAGGTATGTGTTGTCCACTAACCTTTGCAAGGATGAGAAATGAAACTTGATCGAGAAGGAGGTGAAGCATACACCTCCAACTCCAAAACAGTCCTGCTGGGCCAAAATCCATATCCTGATCTATGGGATTGGAAGATGCAAATTCAAGATGAATTAAATGGAGAAGTCATGCTCAATTAACTTGAAATAATGAGCCCTCGCCGATAGGTAAATCGGTATGTATCTCTAATTAATTTTTGCATTACTTTTAGATTTTAAACTATTGCTTGTTTAGCTTTAGATATAGTCTCTTTTCTTTCATGCATAATAAATTAGAACAATCTGTCTTATGTTTAAAATAATAAAATAAATGTCTACTTTCATTGTTTATAAAGCTTGCAACCACTCCTCTAAATAAAGCTTCTCCTAAAAAAATCATGTTTCATCTCTTCTCTTTGTTCTCACCAGAAAAAAAGAAGTACCTTTGTAAAGCGAGAACAAAAGCATCTTGTAGAACTTGTATCCTTTGGGTATTTGTTGCTAAACTTTTCAGGTTGAACACAAAAGATGAAGGGTCAAAACAACAAGGTGACAACAACTTGATCAAAACGTCATTCAACATTAGAGTACACTCTGAGGGATGTCCCAACATCTACACTAGGCTTTTAATGTCAAGTGACATAAAAGTCCTAGTGTGGGGGAGGCTGTCCGATTCTTCTCTTAGGCCTCCGCTATTTTGGCACGCTGGTTTGCACTCCCTCTACCCACTCTTGTTTTGTTCTTCTGAGTTTGATATGATTGAAAAATGCTATATGCTAAAATCAAAACTTAAAATATGAATCATGACAAACTATGAACATGACTTTATAAAGATTGGCCAACATAAACTTTATTCCTAGTTCATATGCTTGTTACTTGTGGACATATCTATATTAGGAAAACATGTCAACTAAGTTGTTGTGAAGTGAGATATGGTAAAGACTAAAGAAATCCTATCTTTCTATGTAAGCTCTTGGAGATTTCTTATTTTGATAAAACATCAAAATCAATAGCCTCATTTCTCCTCAATGGTGAGATTTCCTACCAAAGCCAAATATCATGCTATATGTTGAAAACCTTTCACATATGCTACTTGTTTTTGCTTTGAGCTTTGTCAAACTTTATTGACCTGTGTTGAGAACTCTATCATGCTCTTAAGATCAAGGTCATGTACACTCCACCAAATATATGCTATACTTCTACATTGGAAGTTAGCAAAAACATAACTTGAAAGTATGCAATATTGGGCTTTCTATCATTCAAGAGCTCATATGGTGTCTTCTCCTTCAATGGGTGACAATAGAGTCAGTTGCAATAGTAGCAAGCCATGTTGATTGCTTTGGCCCAAAATGAATGACTCACATTGTACTCTCTCAACATTGATCTCGTCATGTCAATCAAAGTTCTATTCTTTCTCTCATCTAGGCCATTTGATTGTGGAGTGTACTTGGCCGAGAATTGATGTCTAATCCCAAACTCATCACACGAATCATCAACTCTTGTGTTCTTGAAATCACTTCCATTGTCACTTCTTACTTTCTTGGTGGTTGTTTCAAACTCGTTGTGAATTCTCTTAATGAATGTCTTGAAGGTTGCAAACACATCACTCTTGTCAACAAGAAAGAACACCTATGTATATCTAGTGAAATCATCCACAATCACAAATCCATATTTGTTTCCACCAATACTAGTGTATGTGGTTGGTCCAAACAAGTCCATGTGCTACAACTCAAATGCCTTGGATGCGCTCTTCATACTCTTCTTAGGATGCGTGTTACCAACTTGCTTTCTAGCTTGACATGCACTACAAAGCTTATCCTTCTCAAATATGACATCTTTCAAGCCTCTAACTAGATCACGTTTAATCAACTTGTTCAGTTGTTTCATTTCAACATGGTGAAGCCTTCTATTCCATAACCAACCCATGCTAAACTTGGTGAGCAAACATGTTGACAACTGAGCTTCTCTATGTCATGGAACCGTCCGAATTATAAGAGCACAAGTACAAAAACAATCACCAAAGTGATCAAATTCTCACACTTGAGCCCATATAACTCCGGTAGTCTAATGAAATCACGAGGGATTTCAAACCAATCAACATACAAGCCAAGATCGTAGTGATTCAACATAACAAGGCACATGTTACATCCATTTAACAAGTAATTCAATATACATCGGATTTCAACATAGTTATTACAACTTAAGTTAAAAAGTAGCGGAAGCAAAGTAATTTGAAACTAACATTACTCTTATTTCAAATACATGCTAGTACCAATGCCAACTTCCAACAAAAGCATTAGAGACAAGATAACTCAGAAGGATCATGCCCATGATCACACTCAGCCACTACGACAGGAGCCATCCAATTCTTGCAGTATCCATGATACATCACAACCTACAACAAGTGGGAATAAACCCTGAGTACGAGAAGGTATTCAACTAGACTTACCCGTCAAAAACTAGAAATAAAGTGACACCAAGGATCATACAAGGCTGCTATAAGTGGGGCTAGCTTGACAACATTTTGCATAAAAGCTTAGTACAAATAAGTAATCATTTAATGCTTATGCATCAAGTTAATAATCATTAACCTGTCATCTATATTAGCACCTGTACTAGAGCACTCACTTGATTAGGAGCAAATAATATAAACCATAGCAGGTATAATAAGGCTGTCATCATCATATCATCACTCCTGAACCATTATATTATTTAGTGTATCTACGTTGGAGATATGCCCGTTAAGTTCTCACTAACCGGTGAGAGATGGCGACTCGAATCGAATTACAACTCAGCTGAGGGGGTATTCCTAACACTCACCCGGCAAACCCTGCTAAAGGCAGCCGTCGATCACCTTTGGTACAACTCAGGAACCAACTTCGCGGGTTCGATCAGTGCCAGCACTCTCAGGGATTACCCTTCTGCTAGGACGTTCAGGACTTTTAAATCACCTGCCCTTGGACTCACGCCTATGGCTCCCTTCCGAGGTGTACTTTATACTTATCGACTCCTGGCCTGAGTTGAGTTACTCAGCTTCGTGGTCGGTCACCAGACCCGACCAACTAAGTGTTAGGCATGTGTTCAACATGACAAGGAAAGGCTCCAAGAATTCGGTCCTTAAACGACACAGACGGAGTCACTGTAAGCCTCCTACTCTACAAGCCTTCGCTTGGTCTTAATTCAAATTATACCATGTTCTTTTCCACGATAGAAAATATAGCCAACCGTGCCACATGTATGCATATTCCTATAGCTCGTAGGTGACAGAAAATCACCTGACTTCCACAGCTTAAAGCAGGGCTAAGCATCTACTCGAGCCTGAGCTACATAGGATTCAAGGTATACATCTGGACAATGATTGGATATCAATGCAACAAGTGTTTTCATCCAACACCTATAACTTAATGCAATAATATATATAACATAGTACTTAATTGCATTTTAGAAATTAGGAGGCTTATAATGCTCCGGGGCTTGCCTGTAATCCGACATGAGTCAGACAAGTTAGCTTGCACCGTCTTGACGACGTCTCCTTCCATCTTTGGGATGGATTCACCAACACCATCTTTGGGTTCAGCTCCACATCATGTCCTTCACGTGGTGCATCTAACGTACCTAAATGAGATGCAAGATGCAAGTGCATGAATACATGGAAGTGCAATGGATAATGCATTACTACAGTAAGTAAGACAAACATGAGGTTACACTAAACACACATAAGAACTTCACATTGCTGAATTAAACATCACACAACCTATCATGCTAAGATAGCAAAGAAAGCAATACCAAGCATGACACAAGATTTACAAAATCTCAGGTGTACTAACTTAATGTAACACCCTAAAATTTGCATTTATCCAAAATAGTTAAAATGATTTATATAAGCATTTTTGTGAGCATTTTTACCTAGGGAAAATAATAATTTTTACAAAAAATAAAAAACAAATATAAGGATAGAAACATGTTCATGCATCCATGCCACTGCATTGTATTTTTGTGATGACTAGATTTGATTCAAAAGTTCAAAGGAATTCAAAAACCTTTTGAATTTGAGTTTGGAAAATCAAATTGGAAAAAGAAAAAAATTCCTTTTCTCCCCCCATCCCTGCTTTTGGCCTGCTGGCCATTTTCCTTTCCTCAGCCCGCTCGATCTCCCCCTCCCTCCTTCCGGCCCGAGCGGCCCAGCTCAACCTGCTGTCCTTTTCCCGCCGAGACAGCCCCGCGCGCGCGCGCCCTTCTTTCCCCTCCCTCCTGGGCCAGCCCAGTCCGGCTCAGCAACTGCAACCGCGCTGCTCTCCTCCCTCTCTCAGCAGCTGACTGCCCGGGCCCGCATGTCAGCGCCCTCTTCTTCCCCAGCCGCCTCCTCTGCTCGCTCGCTCGGTCTTGAGCAACCTTCTGCCGCCCGCGCCCACGCTCCATCATGGGAGTGTCTCCCCCGCGCCTTGGGCTTCTTTAAAAGGGAAGCGTGACCCGTCTCCGCCCCTTCCCCTACTCCAACTCCCTCTCTCTCGAGTTCACTAGGCTGCAAAACTGTAGCAAACGCCACCAGAGAGTACCGTCCGCCCCGCCGCGTCGGCCATCACCTCCGAGCCGCCTCTGCCCCGTGTTTCTCACTCGGTGAGCTTCGCCTCTCTGTCCTCTTTCTCCCCATCCATCGCCCGTGCCGGATGGTGGCCTCTAGGGCTGTTTTCGTGAGCTTCGGCAAGCCCCCTTCGCGGCCAACCATGGCGAGCGCCGTACAGGGCCTTCCCCGGCCGTGCAAATGGCATGGTCGAGGTCGCCATTGCCTCCGCATCATCCCGGTGCCTTCGGTTCGTCAAACCGTGGCCTGTAGCGCCCGAATTGCCAATGCTGGCGAGCTCCCCACTGCCGCCAATGGCGGAGCCACCGTCTCCACCCCCAACTCCGACGGCCCGCGCCCATCCACCCTCCCCCATTTAATCCCGTCCGTCCATCTCATGATCAACGAGCCATAATGGCCAATACCCCTTCGTGGGTCATTTTTCTATAGAAACCCTCAGCTTTTAGCAAATCACACCCACAGTCCTTGAGCAGATTAGAATTCCCGAATTTTGATTTATTATAAATCTGAAAATATTTCAACTTATTTACAGAATTGCCACTGCCTTAAATTGCTCATAAAATCGTCATTTTAGCTCCGATTCAACCCGTTCAACTTGCGTTAGGTTCGTAATTTTATAATCTACACATTAGTGCTACTGTTAGACCTGTTAGAAGATTTTGAATTTCTCCATTAAGTCTAGTTTAATAGCTAGCTTTTGGAACCTTAAATAGCTCGTAACTTTTGCGTTGTAGCTCCGTTTTTGTGCATTTCGCGTCGTTGTGATCGTAGTGAGACGTAGATGATTTTGGTAAAAATTTCATATAGTTTCATTTATTTTTTTGTTGTACTGTTCTAATCGTAGTAATGTTTTGCTTGTATGTCTTTTCTGAAATGCATGTTGTGGTTCGTGTCGATCGAGTTCAGACGATGAGGATAACTTCGAGAACCCGAACACGTACGAGGAGTAGTAGGACCAGCAGCAGTTCATGAACCAAGGCAAGTATAGCATAGGCTTACCTTGATGTCCTATTCATTATATAATCTACTTATCATGCATGTGTCCAATATTGCTCGACTATAAGGACTTCCTAGCTATTGATGACCTGTACCTTGATTCCTATGGGATTATTTGCATATGGGTAGAATGCTAGTGCTCTATTTAAACATGATCAATACTATGACTAATGGAACAAATAGATAAACATGTTGGTCAATTGAACTATAGGGTGATGGTGCAACTGATGTCGATCATGTTGCCCTAAACCCTCCGTAAGGACTTATCTGTATGGCAAAAGCTGGGATTGACAGTGCAACAGTGAGGGTCACATGGCTCTGACTTTAGCTCAGTAATAGAATCTTTTCTAGCTTGTTAGAGGTTACCCAAAAGGGCGCAAGAGAGTCTTGCCACTTTGGGTATAGGACTGCCCCTATTCTTATGTGTACAGCTGCGAAGGATTTGTGCCATAGAAAGGGGGTTCCTACATCTGCCTGCCGAGGAAACCTCGCGGCCCTAGCATGTTAGAGAGACCTATGGAAGGCTTCATAGTGTACCCTACCTGCTCACCTTAGGAGTGTTAGGGGGTCGACGGGCCCTGGGCATTTTGGGCAACATGACTCACAGGTAAAGATGCACAACCTCTGCAGAGTGTTAAAACTGTTATAACAGCCGTGCTTACGGTCACGAGCGGCCCGAAAAACTCATAGAATAAATGGTTACTTATGATGTTGTTATTCATGATGAACTATGATGGTATTATGATGATGTTCATATGATTCTATTGGTATATGTTGTTAACTCATGATGATGATGCTATAATGATGTCCAATGACTCTAATTGATTCTAGTAAATGATCATGTGGGTTAATTTGGGAGCTTAAGCATAACTTGATATTAATCAATGTTAAAATATTGACTTACTAAATGCTCAATGCAGTAAACCGTGTCTACCTTTTGAGCCTCATGAATCCCCATGTTATGCTTGTGGAGTACGAAATGTACTCATGCTTGTTTTTTTAATACTTTGGAAAAATCTCAGATGGGTACCAGATTGCCAGAGATTGGAGGAGTTTAGGCTTGTGATCAACCAGTCAGTTGTCCCTGTGGAGTGGAGTCTTCACCTGAAGACCGGAGTTGTCTTTTCGCTATTTGCTATCTAAGGTTATATGTTTATACTAAGTACATTATATATTAAGCATTGTCATTTGATATTACCCTTATTTGTAGCTATATGTGAGGTTTGACTTCCTGGGCTCACATATGGTATGTATCTGGTTTTGTTCTTAAAACTGGGTGTTACACTTAATCACCAAGGACATGAATCACACTTAGCAACATGCAAGCAAAGTAACCAAGCTTTCATGCATTTTCAGCAATTCTGGACATACATGCAGTAGCTGAGTAAATCAATCATATCTAGAGTTCTACAAATCCAAATGACATGCAACAAGACATTCTGGAAAGCTTATGAAATTCTCTACATTTCATTTATAATCATAACAGCATGATTACAAAGTTTACATATCGAATTTACACAATTACAGAATCAGGTTTAACATGACAGAGAGCAATAGATTCTGTGATCCAACTTTGAACAGCTGTAACTCCTAAATCACATGGCCAAATGCCACCAAATTTTAACAGCAACTAGATACATGAATTATCTACAACTTTTATAAAAACAAGTTTCACAATAAAGCACATTATCATGAAGAACTTGGCTAAGTTCCCAGATCTGTCCGTAAACCATATTTGCAAAAAATAAATATTAACTTATGTTGCAAACATATAATTGGACAAAATCAACTTGACCAACATGTCACACATGACTAATGAACACCAGAAAACATAGTGTCCACCACCAAATAAATTCTTTTAATACATTTCTTAATTTATTCGGATAATAAGGTGGTTTAATGAACATATACCAAAAGTGCACAATAAATTCTGCCAAAATTACAGTGGCTTACATATGCTCCCAATAGTCTATTATATAATTTTCATGCAATTTGAGTAAGCATAGCAACCTCTATGAAAAAGATAAATGGCTATTGCAAGAAATCATGTGAGAGCAAGATACACTAATAACTCACTCATACAACAACCAATGACTATGAAATTTTTACCGCAACACATACATGTCATCACTAGACTACCATAAAAATTTCATATCATTTGGAGCACCACAGAATTAGTTATTAAAAATACAAAAACAACTAACAATGAAAACCTAGATGCAAAGATCTATTTTGAGAACTAAAACTTTAAACTAAAACATGTCATATTATAGATCTACTGCATAGACAATTTCACAAGGATTCCAAAAAGTCCTCATTTGCTATATTATGAATTTCCTATGATTTACTATGAACTTCCAAAGTTCTTGCAAAACAATTACAAACCAGTCGTCATGGCACTATTTATATGAGTCTATGGCTGTTCACATAACCCCCTGCCTTTACTCCAATTTGAACCCGAGGTCCTTCGTCCTCCTTTCTTCATATAGAGCAGGGGATGGAGGAGGAGAGCCGCCTCTGGCGAGGTGGGGCGGCGCCGGCGGCAAGCGGCAGCAGCTGCCGCGGTGGCATGACCACGAGCACGCGCGGCCAGGAGCAGCCCACAATGGCATGACCACGAGCACGCGCGGCCATGGCGGTTGTTGCAGGCGGCGGTGGCGCTGCTGCAGTTTGTCAGGGCAGTAGCATGCCACGCAGGGCTCAACCCAGGTGTGGCAGTAGCGGCCTGCAGCCAGCTCACCCATCCTGACTGCGCCTTGCCTGGTCGGCCAAGGCAGTGGCGGCGGCGTCCTACAAGACGGCCTGCCAAAGGCACGACCTTGGCCTCCTGTGCAAGGCTCGAGCAGGCGAGGGAGCACCAGTAGGGCATCGGCTTGGGGAAGGAGGTGCTGCGGCTGGCAGGGCGGAGGAGGATTGGGGACGGAGCGGCAAGGTGGGTGACGGAGCTGCTGCTCTGCTCATTGCCTTTGGCTTGCCGAGGAAGAGGAGGGAGCGATTGGGGAGAGGGATGAGTGAGCTAGAGAGGGAGCAGAGCAGGGCGCTCGGCCTCCACATTGAGTGAGCTGAGCGAGGTGGCGGTCATGCGAGCAGTGAGGGCACCATGCGGCGTTGAGTCCCTATGCACAGTCGGCCACGACACGGTTGTGGCTGATTCAAAAACTGAACAAACCAACTAATACCACTGCAAAACTATAACTGAAACTCCATTTTTCATTGATCAACAACTCCCAAATTAGCTCGAATTGGCTCATGGTATAATTGACAAAATTGTGGAGCTACAAGTGTACTCCAACTTTGGTTAAAGAATCGAAGTCTAATTCGGCACGGTTAGAGAGATATAAAGCTCCAAAGGAGGGTACCTCAAAACCGGGTTCTGCAGTCCAATTGCAAGCCAACTGAAATTGTCTTCTCTCCTCTTATATTCCCAAACCGTGTGCTGATTTGATCAACCAATTTCACCATCAGCTAAATCTACATGAGTACTCAAACTTTGCTCAAAGCATCATGGTCTAATTCGGTTTGTTTTGCAAATGATAATTCACCCAAGAAGGGTAGATGAAAACTGAAAACTAAACCTTCAGCGTTTCCAGACTTAGCCGATTTTTAGACCCAGAAAATAGCAATGGATTTGATTTCGTGAGCTCAATTTGACCAAGATAGGCACTGAGTTAGATCTGGGCCCTTATACAAAGTTTGTTCCACATGATATGGATTACCACTTCTATTTATGGTCCAACTTCAAAACATGCACCGAAGCTGTTCTTTCACCTTGATCAAGATAGTAACATGATTAACTCTTAAATTATCCTTGTCAATCCATTAAGGCATTTTTTGGCCACTTGCTCAACATGAACCATGAATAACTTTTGTTCATGAGTTCAATTAGAGTCATTTGAGCAAGGTTGCAAGGTTTGGTTCATGATCCATAATTCTATTCATTTAATGGTGCAATTCCAACACTTGGTAAAGTCATTGAAACAAAGACATGACTTATTTCATGTGACTTTTTGATTTCAAACTTCATAAAACTTTTTTAGGGATCACTATAGATAGAGAGTGATGTGAGACACATGAAAGAAGTGACATCAACACTCACTTGCATTACCAAGCATGAGCATCAAACATACACACAATGAAACACAAATAACAAGGGTATGTTGCATATGTTTCAGGGAGATGTTTCAAGCACATTCCATATATACATGTTTCACATGTTGCACTAGTGCATCACATATGTTCCATGCTTATATATGAACAAATGATGCTTAGGCTCATGCAATGCAAGTGCCAAAATGCAAGCCTAACACCTAGGGTGTTAGCATTGAAATCAACCAAGTATAGATTCTCATATCTAAATCCTTTGAATATCAAGTTAGAGCCATCTACACTTATGATCTCTACATCATCCACACCAAATATGCACTTAAAACTAAGATCACACAATTGAGCTACCGACAATAGGTCGAAGTTCAAGCTCTCTACTAGTAGCACATTAGAAATGCTCAAGTCATTTGATATTGCAATCTTACCAAGACCTTTGACCTTGCCTTTGCCATTGTCACCAAATGTAATACTATCAATCCCATTGCTTTCATTTGTGTTGATTGAATTGAACATCCTTGAATCACCGGTCATGTGTTATGTGCACCCACTATCAAGCACCCAATGTCTTCGTTCAACTTTATAATTGACCTACAAAACAAGATCAATTCTTTTTAGGTACCCAAATTTGCTTGGGTCCTTGAAGGTTAGTTACTAAGGTCTTTGGAACCCAAATGGATTTCTTCTTTGAGCCGATAATTGGTGTACCAGGGAACTTAGCCTTCACACCATTGGCATCCTTAATAAGCATGTAATAAGAGTCAAATCTAATTGAGGATACATTAGGTTTCTTGTTCTTGTTAGTCTTGCAATATTGCTCTATATGCCCAACTTGCTTGAATTTATTGCAAAACCAACCATTGCCTTTCACAAAGCTAGCACTGGGAGTGACAAAGGCCGCCTTGCCTTTCTTGGGGGTATAGCCTAATCCCTCTTTATTGAGAGAAAACCTTTAACTACCCAAGCACTTTAGCAAGCGGGCATCTCCACCATAGGCATTGCCTAAGGCACGAGTGAGCTCATTCACCTCCTTCTTGAGGGTCTTATTTTTCACTATTAGTGAGGTATCACAAGTGAAACCATCACTCAAAGGTGAAGTAGAAGTGGAAGTGCTAGAAGAGGGGTTAGTGGGAGCAACAACAATAGGCTTATAAAAAGATTCATCAAGAATATCACATGTTAGTCCCACATCACATGACACAATCACTTGCACCTTCTTAGCTTCTATTGATGGTCATTAAACTCCAAATATAACCATTAATTATTGCATAAAGTGATATGAAATGAATTACAAAGCATAGTTGTAGGGTTTGATTCTAACAAGTTTCACGAGTTTTGGTGCTCTTACTTGTCTTGCAGGATATTTGATTTTGGCACAGAATAAAAGTATCTCAAATGATGAATTGGAGTGCACCATTGCGAAGGGCTCGTCTCGGCGATTGAAACAAATATATTACTTGCTATATTTGGAGTTTGGAATAAAAAAATATCAATCCGTGACCACGCATACACTAGAAGGTTCCAGAGGACATGAGAAGACACCAGACCGAAGCGGACCCCGATTGGCTGATAGGTGGGGTCAGCTGGCCCCACCCCTATGCTGGCTGGCCCTTGGCTGTGCTGCCTTGCCCCAAACTTCTGGAATGTTCTTCCTACGTCTCCTAGGGTCCCATCTATGTCCAATTGAAGTCGGTTTATCCAACGGTGGTTGAGGGAGGTCACACGGATCGATGATGTGGCAGTTACTTGGCCTCTATTCCACCTCAGCCTATATAAGGACGCCCCCTACCCCCTCTAGGAGGCCATCTCTCATTCGGATCAAGGCACAACACCAGAGAATTAGGGCTAGACCCACTAATGTAGTAGATTAGTTCTAGTTGAGAGTTTGGGAGAGTCAGGCTATGCTCGGGTTCCGGAGAACTCTTTAGAGGTCTGGTATATCTTTGTATCTTACCTTTGCAAGACTCATGCTTTAATATATTTATCTTCTCTATTTACTTTTATGCCTTCATATGTGTGGTTAGTATAGTTGTTATACTTTTGCATGGGATCTCGATTCGTATTGAGTGCGCTAGTTATCACGTGTGACTAGAGTAGTAATCGCTGGTGTAGACATGGTGTCTAGACTATAGGTTACCTAAGATTGTGCTCAGTCCCACAAATAGTTGTGGTAGCCCCAGAGGTGACAGCTCTGACCAGACCTTTGTAATCCACACCACGTTCGGATTGGTGTTCGTAGGGCTTTTTGGCAGCCTTCCCCCGACTACCCCTTCCCAGTCTTTTCGAGAGTCGGAAAGGTACTATTGCTCCAAGTGTTATTGTGTGATTGCTATATCTACCTATATTTCAGTTATCATAGAACCAAAATAATAGAGAAGTATTTAGGAACCTTGAACTCTCCCGCTGTCCTCTCAATTTAGCTATGATACTCTTTTATCATGGAATTCTCCTATGTGTGTGTGTCATTATGCATAACTCCTATCATTTATCATTTACCCCTACTTTAGTCTAGTTGGTATATTAAGTTAGTAGATGCATGATGGTGAATTATTAGCTTCTTTAACCATTGTTTCCCTATGGATAAATACGATACTCTGGAATACTCTCGGGTAAGAGCTATAACGGTATCTGTGCGCTTGCGGAATTTTCGGTGTGTGTTAACAACTACCAATAGCTTCCTCCTTCTTGACTTGCTCAAGGAGAGAGGAGTGAGCCTTTTAAGCTTAGAGTGAGCTTTGCCAAGCATCTCATGGTCTTCCCTTAGACTCTCATGAGAAGCATTGAGCTCATCAAAGGATTGCTCAAGAGATTTGATCTTCTTACGCAATTCTTTGCACTCCTTTTTCTTCATCTCAAAGCAAGTATGTACTTGCTCACACATATCAAAGAGCTCCTCCTTGGTGTACTCCTCCTCCTTATCACTCCTACAATCATCACTTTCACAGTCACCATCACTCACATCATATTTTACCTTGGTGGGCTTTGCCATGAGGCAAGTTGATGTAGTGTCGAAGATGGAAGGCTTGTTGTTGATGGCAATGCTTGCTAGTGCCTTCTTGATGGATTTATTGTCATCATCACTAGAATCATCACTATCCGAAGATCCATCACTATCCCATGTCACCACATAGCCTCCACCCTTCTTCTTTTGGAAGGTCATTTTCTTCTCCTTCTTCTCCTTCTTTTCCTTCTTGTGCTTCTTCTTCTCATCCTTGTCATTGTCATTATTGTAGGGACAATCTGCTACAACATGATCTGGGCTCTTGCACTTGTAGCATCTTCTCACATACTCCTTGTTGTGATCTCTTCTCTTTCTTGCACCATAGCCCTTCTTCTTCATGAACTTGCCCATCTTGCACACAAGGAGATCCATGGCCTCATCATCAATGTCACTAGCATCTTCATCATCACTTGACTCTTTCTTGGACTTGCCCTTGTTCTTGTATGATGCGCTAGCCTTGAATGCTGCACTCTTCTTCTTCTTGTCTTCATCTTCCTTCTTCTCATCCTTGTCAACCCCTCCCTTTTCATGCGGTATGTCTCTTATGTCATGACATTACCTAGTACATGGTTAGGGGTAAACTCCTTCAATCCTCCTCTTATGATGAGCAATCTCAACATCTCAAATCTTGGAGGTAAGCACATCAAGAATCGGTGAGATACATCATCATCATTGATCTTCTCACCCAAAGCCTTCAAATCATTGACAATAACTTGCAATCGATGGAACACCTCCGGAATGCTCTCATCATCCTTCATTTTGAAGCATGTCAACTTGTCCTTGAGAATGTACAACTTGGCACTCTTCACCGCCGGTGTGCTCTCGTAGGTCTCCTCCAATCTCTTTTACACCTCACTAGCTTTCTCACAATCCTTTATTTGCACAAACACCTTGGAATCAATGGCATTGTAGATGGTGTTGAGAGCCATTGTGTTGCATTGCTTGTTGGCCTTGTCTTGGTTGATGAGATTGGTGGGATCAAGAATCACATAATCACTTTTGATCACATCCCACACTTGATCATTGATTGAACCAAGATACATCTTTATCTTTCTCTTCCAATAATCATAGCATGTGTCATCAAAGAACAGTGGTTTGCCCTCCACATGGTTGAATACAACTTGAGCCATAATTTGACACCGAGGTTGTTAAGCCTTCAATCAAACGGTGACCACGGCTCTGATACCACTTGAAATGTCCTAATATGGCTAGAGGGGGGTGAATAGCGTATTTAAAATCTCTACAAGGCACTAGAGCAATTGATTAGTACAACAAATGGCATAATACAATTTTGCTCTAGCTCTATAAGGGTTACAAGCCACCTATCCTAACAATTCTAGTTGCTATGATCACTAGCACACGTAACAAGCTAGGTCACTACTCACTAAGCTAGTGTGCTCTCAAAGACTAACTAAAGAGCAACACTAACCAAACTAACAAGCTCTCAAAGACCAAGGCAAAGGTATAACCTATAGGGTATTTCATTTCACCTCCTCCAATGTCATCATGTGACCTTATTGGTTCATCGATCTTGACCTCATTTGCTCTTCACCGTTGCATCGGTCCATCGGCGTCAAGTCTTTGCTCAAGCATCTCACCACGTGGTCTAGCGCTTCAAAGCCTCCGACATGCCCTTCACTCTTGCAACCGGTCCATCAAGCCAAGCCTCATCTTGATCTTCTCCACCTTGGTCACATGACTCCATGTCATGTCTCATATGTAATGAGCTCCTTCATTACATATTCACCTATGGACTAATCTCCTGTGTATTCTCACATAACCACATATTAGTCCACCTAGGTTGTCACTCAATTACCAAAACCAAACAAGGACCTTTCAATCTCTCCCTTTTTGGTAATTGATGACAACTCTACAAAGATATGGAAATTAAGCACTTTGGATTCATGTTGCTTGCCCAAGCAATTTGACCATGTGTAAATGATTTTGGACAAGTACCACAAACCCGAAATGGTAGTATTAGCTCCCCCTACATATGTGCTAGTGTGTTTGGTTTAAAGCTTGCACATATGTATAGATTGGAATTGTGGGAGAGTAATTACTACCAATGATGCTAAGGTGTAAAAAATTAACCTTTGATGCATGATACCAATCGGAGTGCACAATTTAACACCATCCTTAGCACCATGAGTAGCTAGACAACAAAAACACGAGAAACCCCGTGAGATCAACATTATAAGTAAGGTTCTAGTATTACTTGAAAGCGTACCAAGTGTCTAGCTATTATTCTATGCATGCTAGTTTTTATTTCATTAATCAAATTCTATAACTAGCATACATCACACAAGCTTGCCTATTAAATTTAAAACTTCTGCAATGCAAGTAAGCATATGAATATGCACATATCAAATGCAAACATACAAAGTTCATGAGCTTTCTCCCCCTACTTGTGTGCTTCTCTAGTCCAAGAATTTTGATCCTCCTTTATTTTTAATTTTCATATCTTTGTAGAGTTGTCATCAATTACCAAAAAGGGGGAGATTGAAATGTTCTTATTTGGTTTTGGTAATTGAATGACAACCTAGGTGGACTAATATGTGGTTATGTGAGAATACATAGGAGATTAGTCCACAGATGAATATGTAATGAAGGAGCTCATTGCATATGATACATGATATGGAGTCATGTGACTAAGGTGGAGAAGATCAAGATAAAGTTTGGCTTGATGGACCGGTTGCAAGAGTGAAGGGCAAGTCGGAGGCTTTGAAGCGCTGGACCGCGTGGTGGGATGCTTGAGCAAAGACTTGGCATCGATGGACCGATGCAATGGTAAAGAGCAAGTGAGGTTAAGATCGATGAACCAATAAGGTCACATGATGATGTGAAGTGGATCATATCATTGTTGATCGTGTTGGTGCATGTGTTGCATCGACATTAGAGGAGATGGAATGGAATACGCAAGGCAAAGGTATAACTTATAGGGCATTTCATTTCACCGGTCATAGGTGTATAGAGAAGTTTATGACCGGGTTTAGGATAAATGACCATACTATCAAGAGGGGCAAACCTGTTTGCATATCGGTCATCTAGTGCCAATTGAGAGATCTAACTTTGCATACGTGTTAGGATCGAGTGGCGTGGTGAAATGAGTGACTAATCCTTTGAAAAATGGTTGTGAAAATGCTAAGACACTTGCACATGATGGTGTACACTTGGTGGTGTTGGCACAATTACAAAGGAGAAGAAGTTAGAGAAGTTTTGAAAAAACTTGAGTTGAAAAAGAGGAGTGATGGCTCTTGGTTTGGAATTCTGTATTGATCCTTTGTGCTTTGGATCAATTATGCTACTGTTCTGGGCCTAGAAACGCTAAGGGAAAGTGACCGGACACTATGGCGAGTACAGTCAGTGATGACCGGACGCATCCGGTCGATGAAAATCATCTCTGAAACCTCTCTGTTCGCGACCGAACGCTGGGAAAAGGAGGGTTCGGTCATGTGATCGAACGCGACATTTATTTGCGCACATTGGGAGCCGTTGGCGCCCAATGGTAACATTCAAATGGCTAGTACATGTGGCGAGTACAGCGTGATCAGACTCTAGACTGGACTCTATGGTGAGTCCGGTTAGCGAGTTCGGTTAGTGCGCAGAAATCAGGATGTAAGGGGTAACGACTACTTTAGCCCTTGGGGCTATAAAAGGAGTGTGTGGCCGGCCTTGGCACTTGCTTTGGCACCCTTGGGACTTAGTGTCCATGCTTAGAGAGTGCTAGGAGAGGCCTCTAACTCACTTGTGCTTGCAAGAGTGTGATCTGATTATGAGTGAGTGGTTCTAGTGTGATTGCATCGTGAGGTTGCATCGAGTGTCACTAGGTGTTTGAGTTGCAAGCGGGTGGTGCTTGTGACTCTTGGATGTTGCCACCTCCTAGACGGCTTGGTGACAAGTTCTCCGTTGTGAAGCATGCAAGAAGATTGTGTGGTGCTTCGAAGAAGGATTTGTGAGGGGTATCATACTCACCCCGCGGGAGTCACGAAGAGCAATACTAGTAGGGCATGTCATTGAGCTACCCTCACTTGTGGATAAGTTCTTTCAGTGTTCGACATGCGGGCTTGGCGGGTGATGCCAATTAGCCGCCGAACCACCAAGTGAGCAGTCAACACAACAGGGACTAGCGTATTGGCAAATACGTGAACCTCGGGAGAAAAATCATTGTGTCAACATTGTTTTTCTCGTTGGTTTGCAATCCCCAAACACAAGCCTTGTATTTACATTTCATATATTGTGCTTGTGTTGCTTGCTAGTTACCTTCTTGCTTGTGTAGCATAGAAGTAGCTCCCTTGCGTGGCTAATTTGATTTTAGTAACCTTGTTAGTCACATTGCTTAGTTTGTATAGCTAAGTAATTTGCGCTCTCTAATTTGGCTTGTGTAGACTTGTTATTGAGCATTGCTAGTGAGCTTAGGCTTTGTGAGCTTTGCATCACTAGATTGTGTAGGTGCTCCCTAGTTTGCTTGAAGTACTAGTTGCATAGGTTTGTGTGACCTTGCAAGCTATAATTGGATAAATGAGCACTAGCTAGCCCGGCACATTTGTTGCCTCTTTAGGATCTTTTAAGGTGCTTGTGAACTTAGATAGAGGGGTGTAGGCTTGGCTAGACAGATAGTTTTAATTCAGCACTTATCTCGGTTAGCTGGCGCGATTATTTTTAGAAAGGACTACTCACCCCCTGTTGATGGTAGTTAACAACCATATTAAACCATAAACATAACATGTATAAGGGAATAATTGAGATCACCAACATAGGTCTAGGGACTTAAACTAACAAATTCCACAAGTTTTGGTGAATTTGTGATTTCTATAGGGTATATCCAGAAAATCATCAAGGCGGACCTACATGTCAGAAGTAATAACGTAATTTTACCGCGAAACCTATGTGGGAAGGTTCTGGAAGACTCCAGGAGGCTCTCCACCAAAGCGGACCCCGAGGGGGTGACATGTGGGGCTGGCCAGCCCCACCTGCAGGCCGACCGGCCTGTGGGCCCCTTCGTTAGTCTCCCAATTGCTATGGTTGTTCCCCATCAACTCTTAGGTTGCATCTACGCTGTTCCTTAAGTCGGTTTGATCCAAGGGCTCACATTGCAAGCTTTGGGCTATATAAGCAGACCCTAGCCCCCCTGAGGCATAAGTCATTTGAGAAGATAGAAACCCTAATCATCCTTAGAGCTCCTATAGTTTCTTGTGCATAGCTAGTTAGGCCAGGTCTAGAGGGAGGCAAGCAGATCTTCGCTTGGATTCCTGACATTGTCAAGAGCGTGGGTCGGTATAATTTGTACCCCTCTCTCATTGTATCTCCATTACTTTTATATACTTGCTACAATTGTTATGACAATATTAGTATTCAACTTATTCATGTTCAAAGTTGCAATGTTCATCGTCTACTTTGATTATATACTTAGTATAGCTGGTTTATTATTATGTTTATTCATAAGTTCGTATAGCGCTTACTCCAAAGTACACGGAGCGGGTGGTAGAGATCATTAAGCGTGGTGCTTATATGCTATTTACATGAGAATACACTCTATATTTCGGGTCATGTGGTAGGTCACGGGTGTGACACTTCCGTTGAGTCCTTTGTAGTCCACTCCCCGAATATAAGTCATAGAAGTAGGGCCCGGTTATGAAGGAAGGGCAAGCTCTGTTCTTAAACTTTCCTAAGTAATTCCCTTATGCATAGATATAACGGTGATCTTAGCAATGACTACTAGGTGTAATTTCACTAATCAATGTATGCTTTGACTTAAGAATGACTTAGAAATTATTCCTCTAATATTCTACCTGACCATGCTAATGTTATAGATAGAAGTGCTCTGAGTGATTTATCATTATACTTGATCAATGTTTATCTTATATATATCTTATCTTGTTGACTTACCCCTGTTATGAGTAGAGTAATTGGTTGTGGTTTATTTCTCCTTCAATGTTATAAGTTATCAATACACGTCCAACACTACACCTTCCCTATGGTAAAATATAAATAACGATATCTAAAATACTCTCGGGTGAAGTGCTACAATGGTATAATTATCTGTTCGCTTGCAGAATCCTTTCATTCATATCTTTATATTCATTCTAGTCACATGAAATAATTAGATATCTACTTAGTAGTAATGCTAGGTAGTACCAACAAGTATCTTTGGCACCATCCCTAGGGATGACAACCTAGTACTAGTAATGCTAGGAGATGTACGTAATTAATAGGTGGCTATTAAAACAAGTGACAAGTTAATAAATACCAACAAGCATTTTTGGCACCGTTGCCAGGGAAGGTAGCTAGCACAGGAAGTATTGATAAACTTATACTAATTGATGTGATTGAAATAACCATTGACCTCTGTTCAAACATTATCTACTTGTGTATCTTATGCAGGGTAATGTATGACCGGTTTTGACCTGCCGACAAAGTTCATTGATGATCCAGAAGCGTTACTCAAGAAAACAAAGGTGAAGTTTAACACCAGAATTTGAAGCCATGGCTAACAAGACTCTCTGTGAATTCTCTACTCCAACTATAGCCAACATCCGCACTGGACCTGCAGTCGATGTTGGAGACAATGGATTCGAGCTCAAGTCTACTCTCATCACACCCAAAATTTTCTATTTTGGGTTGTGCATGAAAAATACTAAATAAGATAAATAATTTCAATATTCGAATAAATTTATTAGATAAGTTAAGTTGTTGCTAATTTAAATATAGAAAATTGTGGTTTTAAACTTTTTCATATTAATTTGATAATGTGGTGTTTGTGTGATGTTTGTCTTTGGTGTTGGTGAGTGCTATTATTTTCAAAATACCGTAGGACGACGTTTACTTCTCATCGGAAAACTTTTTGGTATTTTCTGGATCCAAAATTCCAATTTCCATGAGCTTAATCTTTTTCCTTGATCTCTTCATCTATATTTTCATGAGCTCCAAATACTTTATTTGGGTTCCTCATGTTCCATAATGTCTCTAGAAAATTTCCATGAATTTTCGGAGCTTTCGGAGTATTTTTCGCGGCTTAGATAATAATTCTGGACTTTTCTAGAATTATTTTATCCACGAAATTAATTAATTCCGAAAATAATAAATATCTTATTTTCCACCACAGCCTGTGTGCAATAATCCTAAATGTCCATTCATTTATTTACTAATGGGCTTTAATAATTAATTAGGCCTATTAGTAAAGATGGAGGGTGCAACGTCAATTAGCACCATATCGCTAGTTGACATGGAGGTGGAGAGTTTTTCTCCCAATATATACGCACCTATCCCATGGGCAAAGCACACCAAAAACTACCGTGGAGGGGCCTCTAGTTTGGGAAATCTCTCGTGTAGTAAATCATATTTTTCTCATCCTTCTGTCGCCGCCGCCGCTGTCGCCGCCGCCGCCGCTATTGCCGCCGTCCCCGCTGTGAGCCCTAAGGTTAAGAGGAGAGGAGCGCCGCCGCCGCCGAAGCCGGCCAAGCCCATCGATCAATCAAGATGGATAAACAGATGGTGTCTACGTTCATGGAGGACACGTCTCCCAGGCGGACGCCATGCGGCACCTCGGCTCGTGCCATTGGAATCTGGATGAGGCCATCAATCTCTACTTCAGTAACGCCGGTGGCAGCAACGAGCCGCCGTCAGGTTCGTCCGGCGATCCAATCTTGCCTGAGGTGAACGCCACCGAGCCGTCGTCAGGTCCGTCCGCCGATCCAATCTTGCCTGAGGACAACTTTGTGTTCTTCTTGCTTCGAACGGTGAACAGCAACGCCGCACACTTGGACGAGTGCAAGAAACTGGCTAATTTCTACAAGCTCGAGGTCGACCAGCTGCCGGCCGTGCTCGTCCTCGACCCGATCACGGGGCGGTTGCTAGCTAAGCGGAGCGGCACCATGATGCCTGACGAGTTCATGCAGTTTGTTGATGAGTACGTGAAATCGAAACCGAGCGCGATATCCATGCTCAAGTTCGTCGAGAAAACGCCGGTGCTCCCTGCACCTGTGGGTGCATGCGACGTGCAGGAGTTGGCATGGGGATCTGCCGCTGCAGCCGTCGAACAAGAGCCGACAGCAGTGTCCGAGAGCCCTGCTGCGCCTGCTGACGATGAAGTTGGCGAGCAAGAACAGGAAATTCCTAAGAACTCTGCAGTTGCCGGCGGTGCTTGCAGCGAACAAGAACCTGTACCGGTGCCTAATAATACTACTGAGTTGCCCGCCATGATGGTCGACGGCGACGACGACGAGCCCATGGAAGACGAGGAGATGTACAAGCTGAGGATTCGGTTCCCCGATGGCACCATGGTCGCCAAGGAGTTCAGCTGCAAGAGGAGGGTCGCACACGCTCACCATCGACGGCTACTCGCGGATCAAGGATGGCAGCGACCGCGGGAAGTCGATCAGGTCCGCCACCTTCACCGTCGGCGGCCACAGCTGATGCGTCGAGTGCAGAATGATTCCAATAGGCCGCGCTGATTGGATATTCATGCTTCTAAGTCTTCACAGAGTCGGGAAGGGGGTCACGGCAGCGTACAAGTTCAGCTTACTCGATCACAAGCGGAAGCATTGGTTCCCGGAGAAGCAACACGACCAGCAGCAGGCTACCACGACCACGCTCCAGAGAAAGACCACGAACGTGACGTGCAACAGCTAATGATGAAGATGATGGTATTTACAAGATTGCCACCAGCACTAAATTAATCTTCGTTTAATCGTTTTAGTTCCGATTCGAGTAGTTCCAGTTGCGTTAGTTTCGTGTCATCGTGCTCTACGCGATAGTACCAAAGTTTTTATGTCACGTGTTTTTCTATATATCGCTAAATATTATATTGATTAATATGTTTGTACTAGCTTTATAATTAAAAGCAATTTAGACTATATAACCATGGTTTCATAAATAAATATTAATTTAATTCATGTTAACATGTGTGTTTATGATTATAATTTAGTTAGTATTAATGTTTTTCATGTCACTTGACCACGAATTTATTAACTTGAATGCTAATTAGAATAATATTTATTTAATAAGCTTTCCAACTAAAAGCGATCTAAGTTTAACTCCGTTTTGGTTGTGGTACAACTGTGCTCACTATAAGTTACATGTTAGTAGGAACTTTTAACATGTCTCACATCTCTAAATTTTGTAAGTTAAATATTAATTAGATTAATGATTGTGCAAACTGCTTTTCAAAATAAATATAGCATAGAGATTAGCATCTGTCCTTTTTGTGAGCCATTGTTAGTTGCAACGTAAATATATTTGACTTGCTTAATTTAACAACACGTCAGATTATGTTACTTTGTTTTGCATGCTAATATATAATTGATATAAAAGACAAAATGAAATATTTGTTATTAAAATATGACTAGATTTAACTCGGTTTCTCAACTAAGATATGATTATTGATTATTCAAATGTCCGATTCATCAATTATAATTAGTTTAGTTAAACATGGAGTGTATAGTTGTTCTGATTAGTGTTTAATTTATGCCTTCTTGAATTAAAAACAATATAGGTTTATACTTTAATCTTTAGTGATTGAACTGTAACTTGCTAAGTTCAAACCAGTTCCATAGGATAAACTTGTTTAGGTGTTCTCACCTTTATTTTTATACAAGGTTAAAGTTTAACTTGATGATTAAATAACATGAGATATGTTCATAAATAAATATGACTTGTTCTAATTTGTTTTTAATATAATAATTTAACTAATCTGAATTAGTAGGTTCCATGTGATTTTTCTAAATTAAATTAAATGAAGCATGTAGTTGTTTTCTTTATAATATAAACTCTCGGTAGTCGTTTCAATCGTAGTTCCGTTATCGACGTTTCTTGCGTTCTCGTGACCATAGCCGGTAGTTCTCTTTTAGTACGTCATTTTAACTTGTGTGGTGTATTGTTCTTAGTTTTCTATGTTTGCTTCTTGCATGTTTGCCTATGCGTGATGTTCACTACGAGTAGAATAAAAACCCTCTATGAGTGTTGAAGATCAAGAGGGGATGACCAGAAGATAACTGAAGGTTCTCGGAGCAAGTTGCTTTAGGTGTAAAGCAAGTTCGAGGCAAGTATAGCATGGGATCATCCTTGTTTCCTATTCACCTTTAATACACTTAATTCATGTGCATGTGTCTACCTTGTTATACCTAAGGATATCCTAGCTTTTGTATCTTGTACCTTGACACTCATGGGAAATTGCATTGGGTAGTATTTATGCTAGTGCTCAAGATAAATAACCATGATCTGTAACTTGACTAATGCTATATGCAATAAACGTTTAAAAGATGCTTTATAGAAACATGGCTCAAGAGGGCTAGAGCATATTTGGTTGTTTTTGTGGTGCTCTAGTTTCTCTCCTTAAGGACTTATCTGTAAGCGAACATCCGGGACTTACAGTACAACTGTGAGGGCTATATGGCTCTGGCTTTAGTCAAGTATGAGGACCTTTTCTAGCTTGTTAGAGGTTACCCTTGTGGCGCAAATGGGGTAAAGCAGACCGTGGATCTCTGCGTGTGTATCACACGGACTGACTTCTGAAACCTAGCGGCCCTAACTTGTTAGACGAACCTTTGAAAGACTTCATAGTGAACCCTGCCGACCTTCCTTGGAAGTGGGTCAAGAGATTAGCTACCTCGGGCGAAAGGGTAAATCACGACTCACAGTGAAAGTGTACAACCTCTGCAGAGTGTAAAACTGTTATAACAGCCGTGCTCACGGTCACGAGTGGCCTTGGACCCTTACAGAATAAATGATGAATACTGATGATAATGTTAATACTGATGATATTGATGTCCACTAATGATTATTGTTTCTTGCTATACATTATTCTTGTTTACACGATCATGAGGTTATTTGGGCTTATGGTAACTTGTTGCTACTCAAATGCTAAAAAAAAATGACTCACTAAAAGCTATCGCAGTAAACCCGTGTCAAACCTTTTCGAGCTTCATGAACCCCATGATATATTTGCTGAGTTCGACATGGACTCACTCTTGCTATTTCCCCACACTCCAGTGTGTAGTAAGGTGTTGCTTAGAAGAAGAATAAAGGTGTAGTGGGGTTTCCAGAAGTCTATCAGAAGTGCTTGGCATGCGGAGCCCCCAGTCAGCCGTCCCTGAGAAGAATGGAGCCTGAAGTTTAGTCACCGTTCCGTGATACTCTGATGTAAGTGTTAATTTATAGCTATGTATACGCTATATAATAACATTGTTTCTGATACATTTTCATTCTGACATATGTGTGGACTTCCTGGGCACACATATGGCTGACCTGGTTTTTGTTCTTTAAAACCGGGTGTGACAGAGTGGTATCAGAGCGGTGTTGACTGTAGGACGTATGCCAAGTAGCACCAGACGTACTCTAAAACTCATTTTTACTAAAAAACTATTTTGTCCTCCCTTGGCTCATTGATTTTGACTATTTCCACTTCCTTGTCCTGTTGTATCCTCTCCTTGATAGCTTCCTTTGAGCTATTATTTCTTCCTCCCTTGGTTTTTGTTTTATGTTATTTTTACTAAAAGTTTTCTGATCTCACCTGGTTCAAAGATTCGATGGCCTTTCGTTATCCCCAATGTGCCATTAGGATGACCACCATTGTTGATGAAGCACGTGTAGTGTCGATGATTGTGTTGTGTGCTTGTTTTGCTTGATGTGTTGTTTGTGTGTTGTCCTTGTTCTCGTGCTTTGAAGGTGGCCGGAAGGTATAAGTCTTGAGGAGTAGCTCGATCCAGGTTAAGTGGGGTAGTGTCATCTTCTATCCTACTTATCTTTCAATCGATCCTAAATCCTGCCATTTTTCTCTTACACTGTCCTTGCCTACCCTTGGTTGTCATGTTGCCTTCTTTATCTCATCTTAATGGAGGATCAACACATGAAGGACTCATCAATAGTAGTAAGCCTTAAAGAAAGTGTTTCCTTCAATGACATCACCAGGTGGAACAAGATCTTTGTTAAGTGGGGTAGCGTCCGCCACCATCATCAATCTCAAGTCACGAGATAAGAAGACCCAAAGACCAATCTCTATCATAATATCATCATTTGCTAGCCCTTGCCCCTTAACCAGTCTCACTTTCTCGCCATCAATCTTTATCTTTCTTATCACCTTTTTGTCGATCTTCGATGGTCGTTCTTACACCTCATTAATCTCAAAACAATCTTAAAGAGCTATCTTCAATTTCTTTATCCAACTTTGTTAATCCTTAATCTCTATATTATATCTCGACAAAGGTCTTAGAACAACCTTGATAATCATCTTTATCTTTCTTCCTAGTCTCTCCGAATCTCGGGACGAGATTCCTGTTAAGTGGGGTAGATTTGTCACACCCAAAATTTTCTATTTTGGGTTGTGCATGAAAAATACTAAATAAGATAAATAATTTCAATATTCGAATAAATTTATTAGATAAGTTAAGTTGTTGCTAATTTAAATATAGAAAATTGTGGTTTTAAACTTTTTCATATTAATTTGATAATGTGGTGTTTGTGTGATGTTTGTCTTTGGTGTTGGTGAGTGCTATTATTTTCAAAATACCGTAGGACGACGTTTACTTCTCATCGGAAAACTTTTTGGTATTTTCTGGATCCAAAATTCCAATTTCCATGAGCTTAATCTTTTTCCTTGATCTCTTCATCTATATTTTCATGAGCTCCAAATACTTTATTTGGGTTCCTCATGTTCCATAATGTCTCTAGAAAATTTCCATGAATTTTCGGAGCTTTCGGAGTATTTTTCGCGGCTTAGATAATAATTCTGGACTTTTCTAGAATTATTTTATCCACGAAATTAATTAATTCCGAAAATAATAAATATCTTATTTTCCACCACAGCCTGTGTGCAATAATCCTAAATGTCCATTCATTTATTTACTAATGGGCTTTAATAATTAATTAGGCCTATTAGTAAAGATGGAGGGTGCAACGTCAATTAGCACCATATCGCTAGTTGACATGGAGGTGGAGAGTTTTTCTCCCAATATATACGCACCTATCCCATGGGCAAAGCACACCAAAAACTACCGTGGAGGGGCCCCTAGTTTGGGAAATCTCTCGTGTAGTAAATCATATTTTTCTCATCCTTCTGTCGCCGCCGCCGCTGTCGCCGCCGCCGCCGCTATTGCCGCCGTCCCCGCTGTGAGCCCTAAGGTTAAGAGGAGAGGAGCGCCGCCGCCGCCGAAGCCGGCCAAGCCCATCGATCAATCAAGATGGATAAACAGATGGTGTCTACGTTCATGGAGGACACGTCTCCCAGGCGGACGCCATGCGGCACCTCGGCTCGTGCCATTGGAATCTGGATGAGGCCATCAATCTCTACTTCAGTAACGCCGGTGGCAGCAACGAGCCGCCGTCAGGTTCGTCCGGCGATCCAATCTTGCCTGAGGTGAACGCCACCGAGCCGTCGTCAGGTCCGTCCGCCGATCCAATCTTGCCTGAGGACAACTTTGTGTTCTTCTTGCTTCGAACGGTGAACAGCAACGCCGCACACTTGGACGAGTGCAAGAAACTGGCTAATTTCTACAAGCTCGAGGTCGACCAGCTGCCGGCCGTGCTCGTCCTCGACCCGATCACGGGGCGGTTGCTAGCTAAGCGGAGCGGCACCATGATGCCTGACGAGTTCATGCAGTTTGTTGATGAGTACGTGAAATCGAAACCGAGCGCGATATCCATGCTCAAGTTCGTCGAGAAAACGCCGGTGCTCCCTGCACCTGTGGGTGCATGCGACGTGCAGGAGTTGGCATGGGGATCTGCCGCTGCAGCCGTCGAACAAGAGCCGACAGCAGTGTCCGAGAGCCCTGCTGCGCCTGCTGACGATGAAGTTGGCGAGCAAGAACAGGAAATTCCTAAGAACTCTGCAGTTGCCGGCGGTGCTTGCAGCGAACAAGAACCTGTACCGGTGCCTAATAATACTACTGAGTTGCCCGCCATGATGGTCGACGGCGACGACGACGAGCCCATGGAAGACGAGGAGATGTACAAGCTGAGGATTCGGTTCCCCGATGGCACCATGGTCGCCAAGGAGTTCAGCTGCAAGAGGAGGGTCGCACACGCTCACCATCGACGGCTACTCGCGGATCAAGGATGGCAGCGACCGCGGGAAGTCGATCAGGTCCGCCACCTTCACCGTCGGCGGCCACAGCTGATGCGTCGAGTGCAGAATGATTCCAATAGGCCGCGCTGATTGGATATTCATGCTTCTAAGTCTTCACAGAGTCGGGAAGGGGGTCACGGCAGCGTACAAGTTCAGCTTACTCGATCACAAGCGGAAGCATTGGTTCCCGGAGAAGCAACACGACCAGCAGCAGGCTACCACGACCACGCTCCAGAGAAAGACCACGAACGTGACGTGCAACAGCTAATGATGAAGATGATGGTATTTACAAGATTGCCACCAGCACTAAATTAATCTTCGTTTAATCGTTTTAGTTCCGATTCGAGTAGTTCCAGTTGCGTTAGTTTCGTGTCATCGTGCTCTACGCGATAGTACCAAAGTTTTTATGTCACGTGTTTTTCTATATATCGCTAAATATTATATTGATTAATATGTTTGTACTAGCTTTATAATTAAAAGCAATTTAGACTATATAACCATGGTTTCATAAATAAATATTAATTTAATTCATGTTAACATGTGTGTTTATGATTATAATTTAGTTAGTATTAATGTTTTTCATGTCACTTGACCATGAATTTATTAACTTGAATGCTAATTAGAATAATATTTATTTAATAAGCTTTCCAACTAAAAGCGATCTAAGTTTAACTCCGTTTTGGTTGTGGTACAACTGTGCTCACTATAAGTTACATGTTAGTAGGAACTTTTAACATGTCTCACATCTCTAAATTTTGTAAGTTAAATATTAATTAGATTAATGATTGTGCAAACTGCTTTTCAAAATAAATATAGCATAGAGATTAGCATCTGTCCTTTTTGTGAGCCATTGTTAGTTGCAACGTAAATATATTTGACTTGCTTAATTTAACAACACGTCAGATTATGTTACTTTGTTTTGCATGCTAATATATAATTGATATAAAAGACAAAATGAAATATTTGTTATTAAAATATGACTAGATTTAACTCGGTTTCTCAACTAAGATATGATTATTGATTATTCAAATGTCCGATTCATCAATTATAATTAGTTTAGTTAAACATGGAGTGTATAGTTGTTCTGATTAGTGTTTAATTTATGCCTTCTTGAATTAAAAACAATATAGGTTTATACTTTAATCTTTAGTGATTGAACTGTAACTTGCTAAGTTCAAACCAGTTCCATAGGATAAACTTGTTTAGGTGTTCTCACCTTTATTTTTATACAAGGTTAAAGTTTAACTTGATGATTAAATAACATGAGATATGTTCATAAATAAATATGACTTGTTCTAATTTGTTTTTAATATAATAATTTAACTAATCTGAATTAGTAGGTTCCATGTGATTTTTCTAAATTAAATTAAATGAAGCATGTAGTTGTTTTCTTTATAATATAAACTCTCGGTAGTCGTTTCAATCGTAGTTCCGTTATCGACGTTTCTTGCGTTCTCGTGACCATAGCCGGTAGTTCTCTTTTAGTACGTCATTTTAACTTGTGTGGTGTATTGTTCTTAGTTTTCTATGTTTGCTTCTTGCATGTTTGCCTATGCGTGATGTTCACTACGAGTAGAATAAAAACCCTCTATGAGTGTTGAAGATCAAGAGGGGATGACCAGAAGATAACTGAAGGTTCTCGGAGCAAGTTGCTTTAGGTGTAAAGCAAGTTCGAGGCAAGTATAGCATGGGATCATCCTTGTTTCCTATTCACCTTTAATACACTTAATTCATGTGCATGTGTCTACCTTGTTATACCTAAGGATATCCTAGCTTTTGTATCTTGTACCTTGACACTCATGGGAAATTGCATTGGGTAGTATTTATGCTAGTGCTCAAGATAAATAACCATGATCTGTAACTTGACTAATGCTATATGCAATAAACGTTTAAAAGATGCTTTATAGAAACATGGCTCAAGAGGGCTAGAGCATATTTGGTTGTTTTTGTGGTGCTCTAGTTTCTCTCCTTAAGGACTTATCTGTAAGCGAACATCCGGGACTTACAGTACAACTGTGAGGGCTATATGGCTCTGGCTTTAGTCAAGTATGAGGACCTTTTCTAGCTTGTTAGAGGTTACCCTTGTGGCGCAAATGGGGTAAAGCAGACCGTGGATCTCTGCGTGTGTATCACACGGACTGACTTCTGAAACCTAGCGGCCCTAACTTGTTAGACGAACCTTTGAAAGACTTCATAGTGAACCCTGCCGACCTTCCTTGGAAGTGGGTCAAGAGATTAGCTACCTCGGGCGAAAGGGTAAATCACGACTCACAGTGAAAGTGTACAACCTCTGCAGAGTGTAAAACTGTTATAACAGCCGTGCTCACGGTCACGAGTGGCCTTGGACCCTTACAGAATAAATGATGAATACTGATGATAATGTTAATACTGATGATATTGATGTCCACTAATGATTATTGTTTCTTGCTATACATTATTCTTGTTTACACGATCATGAGGTTATTTGGGCTTATGGTAACTTGTTGCTACTCAAATGCTAAAAAAAAAATGACTCACTAAAAGCTATCGCAGTAAACCCGTGTCAAACCTTTTCGAGCTTCATGAACCCCATGATATATTTGCTGAGTTCGACATGGACTCACTCTTGCTATTTCCCCACACTCCAGTGTGTAGTAAGGTGTTGCTTAGAAGAAGAATAAAGGTGTAGTGGGGTTTCCAGAAGTCTATCAGAAGTGCTTGGCATGCGGAGCCCCCAGTCAGCCGTCCCTGAGAAGAATGGAGCCTGAAGTTTAGTCACCGTTCCGTGATACTCTGATGTAAGTGTTAATTTATAGCTATGTATACGCTATATAATAACATTGTTTCTGATACATTTTCATTCTGACATATGTGTGGACTTCCTGGGCACACATATGGCTGACCTGGTTTTTGTTCTTTAAAACCGGGTGTGACAGTGCAAGCCAGCTAGTTTTGTGGAAAGGCACACGAAAATGCTAGTGCACATCTCCATCACTTTCTGGAGATCTATAGCACTTTCACTATCAAGGGACTACCCAAGGACGCCATTCTACTCTGCCTTTTCCCATTCTCACTCTTGGGGAAGGCAAAGCAGTGGTTCTACATCAACAAAAAGAGAAACACTACATGAGATAACTGCTCCACTGTCTTCCTAGCGAAGTTCTTTCCCACAGGCAAGACCAATGCTCTGCGTGGGAGAATCTCAAGTTTTTAGCAACATCATGATGAATCTGTCCCTGAGGCATGGGAATGCTTTCAAGACTATAGCAGAATGTCCTCATCATGGGATAAAGAATTGGCTACTTATGTAGACTTTCTACCATGGGTTGACCACTAGCACCCGTGAGACGATGGATGCTGCTGCTAGAGGTGATTTCCTGTCACTCACCATCAGAGATGCAATAGCTCTCGTAGAGAAGATGGCCTCCAACCAAAGTTGAAGTGAAGAACGTACTTAGACTCACAAGAGAGGTAGAGGTTTGCATCAACTCAAAGAGGTAGACATGCTATCTGCCAAGATAGATTTGCTGATGAAGAAGCTCAAAGACCGGGCTAATGAGAAGAAAGAAGTCATGCACATTCATGACTCTCACATGATGTGTGAAGTGTGTGGCGACACTAGGCATTTAGGGAGCAACTGTCCTAAAACTCAAGAGGATGTGAACTACATCATCAACAACAACTATTGTCCTTAACAGAATCAAGGATGGAATTAGAAATAGAGGCCGAACTACCAAGGTAACTTCCAAGGTAATAATTACAATAATTTCAATCAACCACCTTTGAGAGAGTTAGTTGCTGATCAATCTAGACTTATGGATCAAATATCTAAGAAGATAGCTTCCAATGATAAAATCCTAGAGAACATAAGTACTAGAATGGATAGCTTTGCTTCTGCCATTAAGAACCAGCATAGCTTTAATAAAATGATAGAATCACAAATAGCTCAGCTAGCAGCTGTTGTTCCTCCATCTAACAAAGGTAAGATTCTGGGGCAGCCGGAAGATTTAGAAACTGAAAATCTTGAATATATGCAGCTTTCTACTACACTCAACCATTAGAGGGAAGGTGGATAGATTATTTACTCCACAACAAGAAAGGTGATCCAGGGAGACCCATCATCCCTATCGCCATTGGACCTCACATCTTCCAAGAAGCTGTCTGTGACTTTGGAGTAAGTGTTAACATCATGCCTAAGGTAATCTATGATAAGATTCTAGGAGATCCTTTGTTGTACACAAATATGTGGTTGCAGCTTTCAGATCAGTCACTCTGCTACCCCAAGGGAGTACTTGAAGATGCCATCATTCAAGTGGGACAATCATATGTTCCCGTAGACTTTGTGGTCTTGGAAACAAGCGGAGATGAGAGGGCACCCATCATTTTGGGCCGACCTTTCCTGAGCACCGCAAAGGCCATCATCTACGCGAACAGCGCCAAGATCTGTTTCACGATCAAGGACAAGAAGAAGTTCTTGTTCAAGGATCGCATGCTATATTCTCCTACTCATCCATAAAAGGCATGCATGCTCGAAGAGCCAGAAGTGATCAAGAAGAAGAACAACCAAAGACGGAGGAAGAACAAGGCCAGATAGTCGCCAGAAGAGACAATCAATATGATCAACACGATTCGATCAGAGTATGACCACCTCCGTGCTCCACCATTCCTTGCCAAGAAGGATGATCCTGGTGTACCGATGATCGAGTGTACTATTAGGCAAAGAATCTTCCATAAGACCTTCTACAATATTGGATCAGGTGTCAACATAATGTCCAAGGTAACATATGAATATTTATTTGGTAACGAACCCTTGTATCCTACATTTATATAGCTGTAGATGGCGGACCAATCAATCTGATTTTCAGAGAGCATAGCAAAGGACATCATGGTCAAGATACAAGATCACTACGCTCCTGCTGACTTCATGGTCCTAGACATGGGAGAAGAAGATGATACACCCATCATCCTAGGAAGACCGTTCCTCAACACCACTGACGCGATCGTCTACGTCGGATCTAGACAAGTCCACTTCCAATTCCCTAGAGAAAAGGTACGCTATTATTTCAATAGTTATACAACTTATGAGCAGACGAAAAAGTACCGCTCTAGGAGGAGATGTCTATCATCCCGCCGACAAGAGAACCAACTCCGATGGAATGAATGGGAGGATGAAGAAATTGAAGAACCTGAAGCACCTACAAAAGAATAATCTACTCCGCCAAAGTCAAGCCCACAAACCAAACAGGTATGGAAAGAGAAGGTAACATCATCACCCTCACAAGAGGAGCAGTCATCTGAGTCTCCATCACCGTGACCAGATGATGCACCTAAAAAGTAAGTACTCTCTCCTACGTAGTCCTGTCCGGAGGACTTAAAAATCCAAACCATTGCCATGAGGAAATATGAGTATCGAATTATCCCAGCTTCCCCCCTTTTAAACCCGGTAGAACTTTATGCTTAATCATTCATGTAACTTATATAAGTAGAATTAGAGCTAAGTTGAGGTGGTGGTTCATCGTGCCCTCGGGTGTGCCCAAGTTCTTTACCTATCGATCCGTAGGGTCAGGGACCCGGGGGAATTTAGGTAGATTCTGTGTACGCAAGCATGGTGCTTGGATATGGAGAAACATGTGAATACATTTCCTACTCTCCGGTTGAGGGGTAGGCGACACGTGGTGATAGCCCTATCCGTCCCTTATAATCCCCCACGTTCAGGTAGGGTGTAGGAGTCTAAATTGTCACATGAGGTTGCTGGCAGACCAGTACTCGGTGGCCTCCCAACCTATCTTACATTCAGTTCTAGCTCTAACCATATAATTTGTATTTCATCACTTGTTCTTTGCATGACTATATTAGAACATGCCCGCTCCATGTGGGAACATTCTTTTATTCTTTGTTTTCCTTTTATCCTTAAGGTTGGCTCAAATGTGTGTCCACTATCCTTGAAATACCATTTTTACACCTGTCATGACTATGGTCCACTATGCAAGTATGTAATCTTGTTCATGCTCATGCTAGACTCTTACACCTTGCCCTCCTTTGGAAAAATATAAATAACGATACCCTGAATACTTCCGGGTGAAATGCTATAATGATAGATCCTTGCGCTTGCGGATATTTTCTGTAATCATTAAGAACTATCGTAGTTGGTGTTTCTTGGCGGCGTCGCTAAGGTTTACTCAATCTTAGTGATGCTGTTAAGAAATACCAACAGACATTTCTGGCGCCGTTGTCGAGGATGGACTTAAAACCTCCACACTTGGTGATTGCGCTAAGAAATGCCAACAGAGTGCGTGTTTCTCGCTTGAATGCTCTGAAGTTCTTACAATGGGGGTGCAAGAATGGTGAAAGGAGTAGGAGAACTAGAGCTAGGAGAAGGGCTACCCAAAGGAAAGCTTTGAGAGCCTGGTGAGAATGAGAATGATAGGATCAGAGTCCCCAGAAAGGAGGCCCTACCTGCCTACCTTTATATAGAGTCTAGGGCTAGGTTTCATACAAAGAAGGAGGTTCTCCTGATCGAAGGGTCATGAGCCTGAGGGAGGGGGCCTAGCTAACTTGGCTTGCAAGTAACACCATCTTGTGGTGCACGCCTTGGCGTGGCTGTCATCATGGCCTTGTGCTCACATCGCGGCATGGCGTGATGTGGTGCCACAGTGCCCATCATGGCGGTACTGTGGGCGCAGCGGTGTGTCACCAGCCATCATGCATGACGTGGTCATCATCATCACCTCCTGATTGTCCAAGGACGTCATACATGAGTAGATAGCAGCCCTCGGGTCGTCGATCGTCTTGCTGCTTGTGGAGTTGGTGGCCACCATCCTGAGTTTCGAGGTTGTGGCTCGCGTTGACGGCCCTAAGTCAAGGCCATCGTCGTGGATTTCATCCCATAGCAGGTGGGATCATACAGACGTCTTGTTGAGCCGTAGTTGGACGGTGGTTCTCTGTACCTATCGTCATCGCTTGGCGTTGTTGTCTTTTCTCTGCTACATGGTGCAGGGATGGCATCTGACTGGACCGAGGTGATCACTGTCCCCTCGGTCCTTATGGGGCCAGTACGGCTTGCTTGCTCTTGTCGGAGCGGGCGCGCTTGGATGGACTCAGTCTCTCTGTCCCTTCCCAGGGGTCAAGACAATGAGAGGTCGCTTGTTGCCCGTAGCATGTGGCTAAGGCGAGAGGAAGGGGTTGTCGCTGACCCAGGCTTCAGTGATTGGCCTGATCCACTTAGCTTAGCTGGGCCTCGGTTGTTCAGGCTCAAGCTTGGCTTTAGTATCATGGGCCATCCGGCCTGCCTGTTATTCGATGCCTTGAGACACCCGGGGATCATAACCCCAACAATCATCATAGCAGCATGCCTACAGCCTCATATAAGAATGAAAAACATCAGTATATCATCATAGCAGCAGGCCCATAGCCTCATAAGAATGGAAAACAACAGTTAATCATCATTGCTAATGTCCAATGCCTCAAAGCCAAAAGAAAAACAGGAAGAATTCATCACAGATACTATCCATGGCCTCATATAAAGCAAGCAGCATGTATTCATCATTGCTAATGTCCAATGCCTACAAAACAATAGGAAAACAGGAAGAATTCACCACACATATTGTCCATAGCCACATATAAAGCAAGGAACATGTTTATGATCACAACTATTGTTCAATGCCTCCAAATAAAAGGGAAAAAATCACCATGACATAATACAATGACAAGTTACATAATACAAGACTATATGTGAGAGTGGCCTCTATTGGCCCACATTTGATTAGCCATTACATCCCTAAGTGTGGACCATGTTGTGTCCTCTGTGGCAACACCATGGCCATGAGAGTCACTGTTATTAGGTACCCAAGATGACTAATTAGGAACCACCTCATCTAAACCATGTTCTAGTATCCAATTATGCAGAATGCAACATGCTAGTAACAATTTCACTTGTGTCCTGAATGGATGAAAATGTTTGTTGTCAATAATTCTAAAGTGATTTTGAAGTGCTCCAAAAGCCCTCTCCACTATCACCCTCAAGCTTGAGTGCCTTAGGTTGAATAACTCTCTTGGGTTGGTTGGATAGTTCCTACCGCCATAGTCTTTTAGATGATATCTAGTCCCCCTGTATGGAAGAAGGAAGCCAGGACGACATGCATACCTAGCATCTAGTACATAAAATTTCCCTAAGTCAAGTAATGACATGCATTAGTTAAGTTGCTATATACTTTAGTAATCGACTAAGTTATCCATTTATAGTGGGTACCTTGTGCGATAGTTAAACCTGGGTTCCTCTCTAATGCATTAGCAAGGACAATAGCATCATGTGCTATGCCCTCCTAGCCAGCTAGGACATATGTAAGTTCCAAATCAAAGTCCACTGCAGCAAGGACATTTTGTGTTTTTTTAGAATAAGGACATTTTGTGTTGGGCAATGCTTCCTGCCCCTAAAAGCTGTTTGGATCTTGGTAGGCAGTCTAGCATATATATATGGGTGCCATCTATTGCACCCACACAATCCTACAAAGGAGTCAACAATATTTGTTACATTTAATGCATCCTATTAGCTAGCACATGCCAAAAATTAGGCAATTTGTTACCTTAAAATATGGATTCAATCTATGACCGTTTGTGATCTCAAGTGGTGTGTCACTAGGTGGACCATTAATCATCTGGTCCTTAGTTCACCAACAACATACAACACCTCCTTGAAATATCTACTGACAGTCTCTATAGATCTCCTCCAAGTTTATGTATTACTCTATAACGTTGGTTGTGCCCAATGACATAAAGGAACATTGCCTGGCCTGGATCTCCAGTAGTATATATTCCCTCCATTTTAAATTGTAAGTCATCCTAACTTTTTTGAGAGTCAAAACCTTTCAAGTTTAATCAAAATTATAGAGAGAGTTATGACATCAACGATAGATATATACTATAATATAATAAATGAAGAATCTAGTAATACTTAGGGGGTGTTTGGCACCGCCCCTCCTGAGGGGCTCCTCCAGAGGAGCCCAAGCCGTTTTGGAGGAGCCACAATTCCAAAATGACTCCGGCTTCTCTGCTTTTTACCGAAAAACGGCTCATGCATCTAGGAAAATGTTTGGTAGGGCTCCTATGGTGGAGCCAGAGTCAGAGCCTGAGAGAAGCCCTCTGCCAAATAGGCCCTTATTTGGTATTATAATTATTATTATTATTTATATAAATTTAGTTAAGTTTAAGATGTTTTAATTTTCTGACAAAGTTAAAATCCCTTATAATTTGACGGAGGGAGTATGTTGCTCCGAGCAGACACTGCACATGTCAAGATGATGACGATGGACCTGACTGGTACGTCTCTCAGCTGAGCCGAAAGCCTGACGGGTTGTACCATTTCTTCCAACGCCACTGCGGCCTTGACCATGTTGTCACGCAGCGCACCAACCTCCACCTGGAACGGAGTGTTCCGTCACGCAATCCAACTCTAGTCGTCTCCGCCACGCACGGGTAAACGGCCTCGTTGCACCGCGTCACATCGACCCCGCGCATGCCTTTTCTTTTTCCTCGTTTTTCTTCTTTCCATTTCCAAAAAGAAGGCTCGTGCGTACGTGTTAACACGAGAACTACCTATGTTCACCAAAAAAAAGAAAAACACGATAACTTTCTCTAGGAGTGTACTGCTTCAGTTGTAAGCTTCAATCAATCAAAGAAGTTGTACTCGTGAGACATGCGTCCTCCTCGATCGACCTGTCATCGCTAGATATATATAAAACATGGTAATTTCTTTTTTGCGAAGATTAAAAAACAGGGTAAAATAACTACTCCAATATACTATCTGCGTCCTAAAAATAAAGTCACGTTTTCTTGACTAAGTTTATAGAAAAAATAACATCAATATTTATGTCTCCATCTAAATTATAAAAATATATTTTATAACAATTCTAATGAAATTTATTTGGTTGTACATTTTCTATTGATTTAATCAATTTTTCATATTGTTTGATTTCTCGAGAAATGAGAATTGTATATTTTTGGGATGGAGAGAGTATATAGAATTCGCTCCTGATATTCGGATAGATGTCACAAGAAAAGCCCGCAATTAAAACTTTAGAAACATTTTTTAATCAATAACACTGCAGATAAAGTTTTAAGATTTATAGCACTAAAATAATATCAGTAGATTTTGGTAAGAAGCTACTAATACTTTCATATATGATTATATTTTGATATACCTACAAAATGTAACAACGAACAAATGGGTCTACGTAATAGACTCTCTCGTCAGAACATTTATTTACGGGAGCTGCTAGCGCCCGGACGCCCGGCTCCAGGGGCGTCCGGACGCACCACCAACTCGCCCGCCCCCACCTGCCCCGTCCCGCACGGAAGAGGAAATAGATAGCGAACACCTCCTCCGCCACGGAGACGGAGGAGGAAAGACCCCAAAACACGGAAATCTGCCCCGCCCCCAACTCGTCGGCCCCTGCACCTCTGCCAGTCGCCACCTTCCCCAAACGGTCCGCCCCACTCTGTTCCCCGCTTCTTGCTGCTGCAACAGATAGAATGAGCGGCTCAAACGTGGTAAGTGTAACAGAACCGACCAAATTATAAAAGCACAAGTACTAAAACAAGCACCGAAGCGCTCAAATTTTCAAACTTGAGCCCATATAATCCCGGTACTCAATCGAAATCACGAAGGATTTCAAACCAAACTGCTTACAACCAGAATCGCATCATTCAACATACACATCGTACGTTACATTTCACAAGTAGTTCCGAAATAAGTTTACACCACGGAGTAGCAAATATTACAAACCGAGTTTGGCAAATAGCGGAAGCATAACACACACATCAGTTACTTAATTACTGCCAGTCTGGATGATCGACAACCCGCAAAAGCATGAGGAAAGTACATAAAGACGATCACGTCCTTGTGATCTAGTCATCATCACCCGCAGGGTGGAGACACGTCTTGCAGAATCCCTGATAAAGCATGTCATCTGCAACAGGAGGGAATAAACCCTGAGTACTGGAATGTACTCAGCTAGACTTACCCGTCAGAAACCAGAAATAATATGACACCAAGGGTTATGCAAGGCTTACACAAGAGGCTAGCTGACACCACATTTTACATAAAGGCATAAGTAGTTGAAACTCTTATAACCTGTAGTAGCAGTTATTTTTAGCATTTACCTGTCATCTATCTTAGCACCTGTACTAAACATGCACTTGATTATCATCAAACAATTATTCATTTTATTTCCATAGCAGGTATAAATTGTGGCAACATTGTATCATTCACTTAACCATCTGTTCAATTAATGAGATCTATGTTGCCGATGCTCAAGTCAAGTGCTCACTAACCGGGAGCGACGGCGATTCGAATCGAATTCCTATCCAGCTGGAGGGGTATTTCTAACACTCACCGCGCAGACCCCTGCCAGGGTCGCACAAGCCACCTTTCGTATGATTCAGGAATCGCGGGTCCGAATGATGTCGCGACCCCAAGGGCGACACTCTGCCAGGTGATAGGGACTCTAACCTCCCCTTGGTCTCACGCCAATGTCCCCAAGCACATCCTTTCTCTCCTCCAAGAAGCAACCTACCATTCGATTCCCGGCCTGAATCACATTACTCGGCTTCGCGGTCGGAACGACTTATCCGGCCAACTAAGTGTTAGACTGCGTTCAACATGACTCAAGGACGTACAGCGAATCGGTCCTTAAACGACTCAGACAGGCATGGCTCCACACCCAAGACGTGAAGTGTCTTGCAGCTGTACCATCGAACTCCTGCCCGGTCTCAATTTTATTTTAAAGCATGGTTCCATCACGATAGCCATAAGCCACTCGCGACCCAAACCTATCTCTCGCGGATGACCGGAAATCACCCGACTTCTACCGTACTAAGCAGGGCTAAGCATTGACACGTGCCTAAACCTAATATAGGCTTTAAGTACAATATCTGGACAAGGACAGGTATCATGCAACAATTGTTTTCATACAACTCCTACTACTTAATGCAATAAACAATTAAAAGTACTTAAGATATATTTATAAACGATGGGTTCAGCATGCACCGGGGCTTGCCTTTGAGAAAGGTTGCAGGCCTGTGGTCCGGGCACTCCGGAAGGTCTTCTTCGGAAGCTTCTCCGCCGGTGGGTTCCTCTGCTGGTTCTGGCGGGTTCTGAATCTCCTCCAGCACCACTTGTTCGAATTCGAGGAGTGTCACCCCCTCCGGAACACCTATTGCATGAGTGCATAATAAATCTCATGAATGCATAGGGAAAGATGCAGTATGCTCGGAATGGGTGCATTACAACAATTTTAAAGCTCTATTCAAATCACTTCAAAAGAGTAGGTGTAAATTTCCTCTTCGGTAGAGAAATACTCACCTAATCTACTAAACCTAAGATAAAGCTGCTCTTCCTCAGTTAAGGCCCTAACACCTAACAATTACAAGAGTAGCATTTCTTAGGATACCACACCATAACAATCAGCAAAATACCACAGTAAAGCATTCTGGACAGCAGCTACTTGTTTTTATCATAACTGGAGATTTTCAATTCCAAAAGATATGATCTAAGACAATCTGGAAAGCCTAAGAAATGCACTACAATTCACTTTTAGACCTCAACCCCAAACTCCTAAGTTTTCCATGTCAAATTTCACAAGTTCCAGAATCTGTCCTCTCAAAACAGAGAGTAGCAGATTCTGAACTGCCACTTTAAACAACAATAACTCTCAAACTACTAAGCCAAATGCTCCCAAATTTTGACACAAGCTAGTTCATCAAGTTTACTACAATTTTGGTATTTACAAGTTTTCCAGCAACCATCTTTATCAAAGGCCAAACTTAGAAATACTACCAGCTGTCCAGAAACCTAAAATTACAAGGGTTAAATATTTATTGATGTGGCCAAAGTCCCCTAAAACCAAACTAATGTTACCAAAAGTTCCCATGGGGTACAAAAACACCAGAAAGTAGGGTGTGACTACCTAGAACATTTATTTATACTCATTTCTTAATTTACTAAATTAATTAGGTGAAATTTTAAACCTATGTGTAAACTGCTCCTAAAATTCTACAAAAATTACAGGGGGCTATCTGACCCAAAAAAGGACCACTCTAAAAATTTGAACAAATTTTATTCACAGAAACTCCCTATACAAAATTCACAAGTCCAAAAAGGCTGATTCTTGTATAATTAATACATCATATTGAAAAGTATCAAACAACAGATTTCATATTTTTCTTAGATACTCTAGGGTACCAAGACATTCTCCAAAAAGTTTCAAGAACATTACACATGTAGAAAAATTACTAAAATTCATTCAATTATTTCCTAGAATAACATGATAGACTTATAACTTGAAAATTACTTAAGCACTGATGCCCAAATTTTTACCAGAGCTAGGGCAAGTATAAAGTAACCTACCCACCAAATTTCATGATTTATGGGACAATACAGCTCAAGTTATAAATTTAACAAATTTGCATGTATTTCAAAACACATTTAAAGGATCTATTAAATTCTTACAGAATTTAAACATCACATACCAGATTTATATTTTTCTAAAATACTACACATCATGTAGATCCTAACAAAATTTATCTCATGATTTTTGGGTCAGTAAAACCCTAGATCTACATTTTTCAAACTTCTACAAAAATCTGTGACAAAAATGATTAAATGAAATAATTTTCACTTGGATTGGGCCGGCCCGGGAAAGCGCGCCCACGACGCGCGCGCGCGGCCCGCTCGGCATCCCGCCCGCGCGCGGCACTGATGTGCGGGCCCCCGAAGTCAGCGACCGGGAGCAGGGGGGCGGCGACCCGCGAGCTCCGACGAGCTCAAGCTCGCCGGAGAGGAGCTCGCTCGGGAAACCAAGCACACCCTCGCGTTCACCGTTACACAGTGCATCGATTCGTGCCAGCAGGAGGAGTTGGGATGGAGTGGAAAGGACTCGTCGCCGCGAACGGCGGCCGGTGAGGGTCGGGTGGCGGTGCATCGCCGCCGGTGAGGGTGCACGGTCCCGGCTAAGCTCGGTACGAGCTTCACTGAAGCTAGGCGGAGCTATTGAGGTAGGAAGGGAGGACGGAGAGAGACCCGAGCTACCCCGGCCACGGTGAGCCTCCATGGCGGAGCTCCGGTGACCACTAGGAAGCGGCGAAGGAAGCAATGTGGCTCACCTCGAGTCCAATCAAGGCCGTCGGTGGGTCGAGGAGATGGAGGGCGGTGAGGCGGAGGAAATGGCGTGGTTTGGTGGCCGGTGATGCAGTGGAACTCGCGTGCAAGCTCGCCGGAGATGGAGCAGCAATGGCTACTCGGTCTGGTGATTTGAAACCGGGAGAGAGAGGCGGAGGGAATGGAGGCCGGCTCGACGCGTCGTGGCGGTCTTGAAGGCGTCGCGGACTGACCGGTGGGGCCAGGGCCGGCGTACGGGCGCCACCGCGCCTCCACGCGTCGGCGAGGCTCTGTGGCCGGTCGGCCACTCCCCCTTCTCTGACGAAACTGAAACGCGATGACAGCGCCCTCAACAGTGACTGACAGAGCGACTTTGGAGGTGATTAACTTCTAATCCAGCTCGTTTCAGTGGAACCCCCAATTAACAAAGTTGTAGACCTATGTAAGCACTACAAGTTTGTAACATGCCTCAAGAGCTGATTCGGTTTAGTTGGTGAGATACAGGGACATCAAGTGGTGCTCGGTGAAACTGAAATGTGATTTCAGTGGTTAAACCGACTGAAACCCCAACTTCATGACACTATATCTCTTAAACCTTTGAGAACCAGGCTTGGGTGATGTTGGCAATGTTGTAGAGCTATATGAGGACTACAGGTTTGTCAATATGAGTGAAGGCTGGTTTGGTTTGGTTTGCAAACTACAAGCCTCTAAAGTAGGCCTCAGCAAAACTGGAGGGTCAAATTTCAGACTTAGAAAAATTCTAAGTATTGAGGCCACTCCTCTAGCTGACTTGTGGGCCACTTTTGAGCATGTTCTGGTCAATTTCATGAGATGGTCATATTGAGACTTTTGTTCCCCATAAAATTCTTTACAACTTTGCTTAAAGGTGCTCTTCCATGCAAGGTCTTTAAGTTAGACTTTTTAATTGGTCAAATTAGAACATTCTAGGGTCAAATGGTGGTCAACCATCTCTTAGAGGGCATTTTTGCAATTTTGATCAACATGTACCTTGCTCCAAGAGTTACCCTAAGCAAAACTAAGGTGTTATGGAACATAATTGGCTATTCTACCTTTTTTTACACCAACCATCAAGTATTCCAAGTTATAAACCAAACAAACTCCTAAAACAATCACATGTGTTGCCTCACATAAAATAACAAACATGCGTTATGCATGCTTATGCTTATGCAAATGCAATGCAATTATGGACTAAACACTTGAGGTGTTACAGCCCTTCCCCCTTATAAAAATCTCGTCCTGAGATTTGGAAAGCGTACCATGTTTCATAGAATTCCTTATAACCATCCCGCAAATAATCTTCCCGTTCCCACGTAGCATCACTTTCACTACCCTGATTACTCCACATCACTTTGTACCACTTAACCACTTTAATTCTAGTTACTCGTTCCTGAGTATCGATCACTCGGACTGGCTTTTCTTCATAGGTTAGGTCGGATTCAAGCCTGATATCTCCTAAAGGAACTTGTTCCTCAGGAACTCGAAGACACTTTTTAAGCTGAGATACATGGAAAACGTTGAATATGGCTCTCATTTCAGGAGGTAACTGGATTTTGTACGCAACAGCTCCACTCTTGCCTATGATCTGGAAAGGACCCACGTATCTTGGTGCAAGTTTCCGCTTAACACCAAAACGTTGGACACTCTTCATTGGAGAAACTTTCAAATAAACGAAGTCTCTAACTTCAAACTCGAGTGGTTTTCTACGACGATCAGCATAGCTTTTCTGTCTAGCTTGGGCTGCAGCCATGTGTTTCTGGATAGTACGGACTTGTTCCTCGGCTTCCTGGACAAAATCAATGCCATAATACCTTCTTTCCCCAGCTTCTACCCAGTTTAGTGGAGTTCGACACTTACGACCGTACAAAGCTTCGAATGGGGCCATCTTAATACTCTCTTGGTAACTGTTATTGTACGAGAATTCGGCTAAAGGTAACCATCTTTCCCAAGAACCCTTGGATGAAATGACGCATGCCCGCAATAGATCTTCCAAGATTTGGTTAACTCGTTCCGTCTGACCAGACGTTTGGGGGTGATAAGCAGAGCTTCTCACTAACTTGGTTCCCAGAAGGTGATGCAAATGCTCCCAAAAGCGAGCAGTGAACTGGGGACCACGGTCAGAAACGATAGTACGAGGTACCCCATGAAGCCGGACTATCTGATTGAAGTACAACTCAGCATAGTCAGTGGGACGATAGTCCACTCTCACTGGAATGAAATGAGCGGATTTGGTCAAACGATCGACAATTACCCAGATGGAGTTAAGATTTTTGACAGTAGGAGGAAGTCCGACAATGAAATCCATACTTATCTCTTCCCATTTCCAGCCTGGGATGGAAAGTGGCTGGAGTAACCCAGCTTTCATGTGCACAGCTTTAACTCTACAACAGGTGTCACACCTAGCAACATATGCAGCTATCTCTTTCCGCATCTTGGTCCACCAATAAAGTGGCTTCAAATCATAGTACATCTTATTACTACCAGGATGAATGGACAGCTTGGAAGAATGTGCTTCGGACAGGATCTGATCTCTAAGCTCTCGGTCCTTAGGTACCACTAATCTATCCTTAAACCACAGCACACCTTCATCATCTAACCTGAAATGCTTAGTTTCTTCCTCTTTCATCTTCCGTTTTATGTGAAATATACCTGGATCAGTCTTTTGGAGCTCAATGATTCTATTTCTGAGAGTACCACTGACAGTGATGTTGTACAAGACTGCCGGATGTAACAGGCGGGATCGATGAAAATCAGTTTCAACTAAGGAATGGCAGGAGACTTACGGCTCAAAGCGTCCGCAACCACATTTGCCTTGCCTGGATGATAGTGCACATGAAGATTATAATCCTTAATCAACTCGAGCCATCTTCTCTGACGCATATTTAGCTCAGGTTGGGTGAAGATGTATTTGAGGCTCTTGTGATCTGTATAGATATTGCAGACATTGCCCAGCAGATAATGCCGCCATACCTTCAAAGCATGAACAACTGCGGCCAGTTCTAAGTCATGCGTCGGATAATTCACCTCATGCTTCCAAAGTTGCCGCGAGGTATATGCAATTACTCGGCCTTCCTGCATCAAAACACCTCCCAAACCTATGCCTGAGGCATCACAGTAAACATCAAATGGTTTCCCGATGTCCGGTTGTGCCAAAACTGGAGCCGAGGTTAGGAGGGTTCGCAGTTGGTGAAAAGCCGCATCACACTCAGGAGTCCAGACTGTCGTCTTTTTGCAGCAACCGAGTCATGGGTTTGGCTATTTTTGAGAAATCTGGGATGAAGCGACGATAATAGCCAGCCAACCCAAGAAAACTCCGGACCTCATGAACCGAAGTAGGAGCCTTCCAATTCAATACTTCTTGTACCTTAGTGGGATCCACTATAATTCCTCCATCGGACAACACATGCCCAAGGAAAGGTACTTCACGAAGCCAGAACTCACACTTACTGAACTTCGCATACAGTTGATGTCCACGTAGTCTGCTGAGGACAATACGCAAGTGTTCAGCGTGTTCTTCCTCATTTTCCGAATATACCAAGATGTCATCAATAAACACCACCACAAACTTATCCAATTCGGGCATAAACACCGAATTCATCAAGCACATGAAGTGTGCTGGGGCATTGGTCAGGCCGAAGGACATAACAAGATACTCATAAAGGCCGTATCTTGTCGAGAAGGCTATTTTTGGAACATCTTCAGGACGGATTTTAATCTGATGGTACCCAGACCTTAGATCAATCTTGGAAAAGACTTTAGCTTTGGACAACTGATCGAACAAGATATCGATACGCGGTAGAGGATACTTATTCTTAACAGTGACTGCATTCAGAGGTCTATAGTCCACGCACATCCGCAATGTCTGATCCTTCTTCTTTACAAAGATGGCAGGGCATCCCCACGGAGACGAGCTAGGACGGATCAACCCTTTCTTCAAAAGTTCATTCAACTGCACCTTAAGTTCAGCTAACTCATTTGGAGGCATCCTATAGGGTCTCCTAGAGATGGGTGCAGTGCCAGGCAGCAACTCGATTTTAAATTCCACATCCCGATCCGGAGGGAGTCCCGGCAAATCATCGGGAAAAACGTCCGGAAATTCATTTACTACGGGAATTTCAGCCAACGCCTTTGCTTGCACAGCATGAACTTCCCCTGACAATTCAACTTTTCTGGGAAGTTGTACTAGAAAACCCTTGTTATCTGTAGGATCTCTGAGCATAACTACCCGAGCGGAGGTATCGATGAGTACCCCATTCTGACTCATCCAATTCATGCCCAAGATAACATCTATGTCTAAACCCGGTAAAACCAATAGAGCAAGCGAATAATTTCGCCCTTCTATCTCAAACTTAAGGTTCCCCACTACTTTATTCGTGGAAATATTCCCACTTGCAGCACTAATGCAATAACCCACACCTTCAACAGTATGTAACTTGTGTACAAATTTGGATGCAAACTTAGGACTGATAAAGGAATGCGAAGCACCTGAATCAAAAAGTACCACTGCGGGGTGTTGGTCAACTAGGAACTTACCAGCAGTGACCACCTCACCAGATGGAATTTCCTCAATGCTGTTATAATGAGCGTGTCCCTGACGGCCACCTTGGTTGACATTCTTCTTAGGGTAAGGGCAGTTCCGGGCCCAATGGCCTGGCTTGTTGCAGTTCCAGCAAGGCATATTGCTGGGAGGAACACTAGAGCTGCTCTGTCCAGAAGTCCCCTTTGGCAGAGCGACGGTATAAGCCTTACGGAATCCAGTTTTTGCAGCAGGCTTTTTCTGTGGCGGACGGAACTTGGTATTCTGAGCAGGTGGGCGTGGGGAAGACCTTGGTGCAGCTGAGGCCTGTGACTGAGAAGCACTTGCCTCAAGGGCCCTTTTACGGCTCTTAGAGGCAGAATAAATAGCATTGTTGTTCTCCTGGGTCAAAGCATCACTGATAAAATCATTGAAAGTAGTACATTTGCTAGTGCCCATAGTTTTCATTAGCTTTGGGCCGAGGCCCCTTTTGAAGCTAGCAATCTTCTTGGCATCGGTATCCACAAACTCTGTGGCATACCTTGCCAAGTTATTGAAAGACTGCAAGTATTCAGTCAAGCTTTTGTTTCCCTGCGACAGCCTCATGAACTCCGTGTGCTTGATTGCCATAAGACCTGGAGGAATATAGTTCCCCCGGAATGCCGCCTTGAACTGGTCCCAAGCAATCGGGACATTGGCAGGCAGTGTGGAACGATAGTGGCTCCACCAAATGCCCGCTGGACCATGCAATTGATGGGAAGCATACTCAGTTTTTAGCTCATCAGTCAGGCGTAGTAGACGAAACTTTTGTTCAATAGTATTCAACCACTCGTCAGCCTACAGTGGTTCTTCCGCTTCCTTAAAGAGCGGGGGCTTTGTATCAAGAAAGTCCTTGAAATCGCTGTATTGATTTGGCTCTGGGCCCTGGCGGCCATGACGAGCCTCTCGATTAGCCAGTTCGCGCATGGCGTCAGCCAACATGCGCTGCCCTTCAACCACTGATTGCATCAACTCGGCCAGAGTAGGTGGTGGCGGAGGGGGCGGCTGTTCCTCCTCCTCATTACCCCGACCCCGACGTAGATTGTACGACATCTGCAAAATGCATAGCCAATGAGCACTGGCGATGTGGGAAATTTGTAGATGAATTATTGCGAAATGTCAAACTGACTTCATGAAATAGACTTCTCATAATAATTAAGGCACAATAATTCATCACAACCGCACAATCCATTCAAGCGCATCAATTGGCGCAATCATACGAGGGAATCCAACAAGATGTTCTTTGATAAAGGCTCACTCACAGGGAGCACAACAGTTACCGGACCGTTTACGTCACTATCTACGTGGTTTTTGACCCTTCACACGGTACTTGGACTCGATCTCAAGATTTTTAGTTGACTGGGAAAGACTACTTCAAACTGACCACAAGGAGACTTCTCAATGGAGAGTTCCATGGTGGATCATGACTAGCCACCTCGATACCTACGCGTGCCAAGCAGCACAACCTTATGTCGCGCGCCATAGGAGGCCCTCGGTTTCGTCGCGGCACCGAAGGGTGCTAATCGTGACACCATCATCGAACACAACACAATAAGACATCCCATTGCAATCGAAATTAACAGGTTCAAACTACATTCAGGAAACATACGGTTCAACCTTACATCCCAAAGTCAAGTTATTACAAGGCCTCACTCTTACACAGGGAGGCGCAAAAGACGATCTTAACATCATAGGTACGTGATGACTACTCTAAGCATCATCTTCCGAGTCAGTGTCAAGGATCTTCCCGCCGTCCTCATCACTGACAGGCTCTAACTCCTCGTCTTCTTCTTCTTCTGGCTCTTCCTCTGGTGCTTCTGCAGGTGGGGCATCCTGTGATCCATTGACCTCTACTTCATCATCATCCTCAGCCATGAAGATTCCCGAACCCATGTCCTCATCTACGTTGTTGATTCTAGGTAGCAGAGGATTAAGCTGGTTGTTCAGGCGGTGCACTTCTTCATGAAGGTTGTCATTGTATTCTTCAGCATTTTCTAATTGTTGCTCGAGCTCAAACTGACGAGCCCTCAGAACGTTCTCCTCGTGCCAGGCTTCATCCCTCTGGTCCATCACACGGACCAACATGCGTTGACAGTTGCGATTTGCCACTGTCAACCTCTGGACTGCAAGCGTTTCTTGATCACGGTCATGAATCACTTGCTCCAGTTGTTGCCGCGCTGCATCCCTAGCAGCAGTCACCTCTGCCAACTCAGCCCGTAACCTTTCCACCTCAGTGGGCTCAGGACGGGGCTCGCGTGGAGCCAGCTGGTGGCGAGGGACCCTACCTCCGGTTGACTTACGGGCTGTCATCCTAGTACGTGCCATCTGTATCAACAAGATATTACTTAAAGTGAGAATCATTTAGGGGATACGAAATTTAATTTAGTCGGGACTATTGAAATTTTTAAGGAGAGAGTGAATGACATGTATGATATAATTAAACATGATGCATGCACGTTCCGTACGTCCTCTCACCTTAGTAGAAAACTAAAGTGCTAACGCTAAGCGGTGGCATACATACGTTCTCTCATATAAGCGAAACTATCGGTCTACTTGTTACGCTGTTAGTGTACCTACAGAAAATCTCATTGCAGCCCACAATTCCCAAAATAACAAACAAGAAAGCAGTAAACTAAATACTTTCCACATACACATCCCCGGATGTATATATTTCAGTATCAAAGCTACCCGATTGATAGATGCCCACAATTAAGTGCTTTTACATAGTTATATGGTTTGAACATGTAAGTATGCAAGTCACCAAAACTACTCTCCCCTAGACCGCCGGTTGGACGATCATGCTCTCACAACTCACACTTACCAGAGCGTCGAGGTAATTGATCGATACATTACCACCCAAGTGGATGGCATCCATACAATATCACGCCGTATGGACGACGAAACAAAAACAAACAAGGCCTCCAAGTTAGTCTTTATAATAAGCCACCTAAGAGTCCTTATTTGGGCTAAGGGATGTGATCACTGGCATACCTATAAAAATAATTTTTTAGAGTTTAACCCTTTTTGCAAATAAATACTTTTGTTTTTAATTACTTGTAAGATGTGTTTAATGTTGAATTATGCTCCGGTACCAGCTGTAACAGAACCGACCAAATTATAAGAGCACAAGTACGAAAATAAGCACCGAAGCGCTCAAATTTTCAAACTTGAGCCCATATAATCCCGGTAGTCAATCGAAATCACGAAGGATTTCAAACCAAACTGCTTACAACCAGGATCGCATCATTCAACATACACATCGTACGTTATATTTCACAAGTAGTTCCGAAATAAGTTTACACCACGGAGTAGCAAATATTACAAACCGAGTTTGGCAAATAGCGGAAGCATAACACACACATCAGTTACTTAATTACTGCCAGTCTGGATGATCGACAACCCGCAAAAGCATGAGGAAAGTACATAAAGACGATCACGCCCTTGTGATCTAGTCATCATCACCCGCAGGGTGGAGACACGTCTTGCAGAATCCCTGATAAAGCATGTCATCTGCAACAGGAGGGAATAAACCCTGAGTACTGGAATGTACTCAGCTAGACTTACCCGTCAGAAACCAGAAATAATATGACACCAAGGGTTATGCAAGGCTTGCACAAGAGGCTAGCTGACACCACATTTTGCATAAAGGCATAAGTAGTTGAAACTCTTATAACCTGTACTAGCAGTTATTTTTAGCATTTACCTGTCATCTATCTTAGCACCTGTACTAAACATGCACTTGATTATCATCAAACAATTATTCATTTTATTTCCATAGCAGGTATAAATTGTGGCAACATTGTATCATTCACTTAACCATCTGTTCAATTAATGAGATCTACGTTGCCGCTGCTCAAGTCAAGTGCTCACTAACCGGGAGCGACGGCGATTCGAATCGAATTCCTATCCAGCTGGAGGGGTATTTCTAACACTCACCGCGCAGACCCCTGCCAGGGTCGCACAAGCCACCTTTCGTATGATTCAGGAATCGCGGGTCCGAATGATGTCGCGACCCCAAGGGCGACACTCTGCCAGGTGATAGGGACTCTAACCCCCCTTGGTCTCACGCCAATGTCCCCAAGCACATCCTTTCTCTCCTCCAAGAAGCAACCTACCATTCGATTCCCGGCCTGAATCACATTACTCGGCTTCGCGGTCGGAACGACTTATCCGGCCAACTAAGTGTTAGACTGCGTTCAACATGACTCAAGGACGTACAGCGAATCGGTCCTTAAACGACTCAGACGGGCATGGCTCCACACCCAAGACGTGAAGTGTCTTGCAGCTGTACCATCGAACTCCCGCCCGGTCTCAATTTCATTTTAAAGCATGGTTCCATCACGATAGCCATAAGCCACTCGCGACCCAAACCTATCTCTCACGGATGACCGGAAATCACCCGACTTCTACCGTACTAAGCAGGGCTAAGCATTGACACGTGCCTAAACCTAATATAGGCTTTAAGTACAATATCTGGACAAGGACAGGTATCATGCAACAATTGTTTTCATACAACTCCTACTACTTAATGCAATAAACAATTAAAAGTACTTAAGATATATTTATAAACGATGGGTTCAGCATGCACCGGGGCTTGCCTTTGAGAAAGGTTGCAGGCCTGTGGTCCGGGCACTCCGGAAGGTCTTCTTCGGAAGCTTCTCCGCCGGTGGGTTCCTCTGCTGGTTCCGGCGGGTTCTGAATCTCCTCCGGCACCACTTGTTCGAATTCGAGGAGTGTCACCCCCTCCGGAACACCTATTGCACGAGTGCATAATAAATCTCATGAATGCATAGGGAAAGATGCAGTATGCTCGGAATGGGTGCATTACAACAATTTTAAAGCTCTATTCAAATCACTTCAAAAGAGTAGGTGCAAATTTCCTCTTCGGTAGAGAAATACTCACCTAATCTACTAAACCTAAGATAAAGCTGCTCTTCCTTAGTTAAGGCCCTAACACCTAACAATTACAAGAGTAGCATTTCTTAGGATACCACACCACAACAATCAGCAAAATACCACAGTAAAGCATTCTGGACAGCAGCTACTTGTTTTTATCATAACTAGCGATTTCCAATTCCAAAAGATATGATCTAAGACAATCTGGAAAGCCTAAGAAATGCACTACAATTCACTTTTAGACCTCAACCCCAAACTCCTAAGTTTTCCATGTCAAATTTCACAAGTTCCAGAATCTGTCCTCTCAAAACAGAGAGTAGCAGATTCTGAACTGCCACTTTAAACAACAATAACTCTCAAACTACTAAGCCAAATGCTCCCAAATTTTGACACAAGCTAGTTCATCAAGTTTACTACAACTTTGGTATTTACAAGTTTTCCAGCAACCATCTTTATCAAAGGCCAAACTTAGAAATACTACCAGCTGTCCAGAAACCTAAAATTACAAGGGTTAAATATTTATTTATGTGGCCAAAGTCCCCTAAAACCAAACTAATGTTACCAAAAGTTCCCATGGGGTACAAAAACACCAGAAAGTAGCGTGTGACTACATAGAACATTTATTTATACTCATTTCTTAATTTACTTAATTAATTAGGTGAAATTTTAAACCTATGTGTAAACTGCTCTAAAATTCTACAACAATTACAGGGGGCTCTCTGACCCAAAAAAGGACCACTGTAAAAATTTGAACAAAGTTTATTCACAGAAACTCCCTATACAAAATTCACAAGTCCAAAAAGGCTGATTCTTGTATAATTAATACATCATATTGAAAGGTATCAAACAATAGATTTCATATTTTTCTTAGATACTCTAGGGTACCAAGACATTCTCTGAAAAGTTTCAAGAACACTAAACATGTAGAAAAATTACTAAAATTCATTCAATTATTTCCTAGAATAACATGATAGACTTATAACTTGAAAATTACTTAAGCATTGATGCCCAAATTTTTACCAGAGTTAGGGCAAGTATAAAGTAACCTACCCACCAAATTTCATAATTTATGGGACACTACAGCTCAAGTTATAAATTTAACAAATTTGCATGTATTTCAAAACACATTTAAAGGATCTATTAAATTCTTACAGAATTTAAACATCACATACCAGATTTATATTTTTCTAAAATACTACACATCATGTAGATCCTAACAAAATTTATCTCATGATTTTTGGGTCAGTAAAACCCTAGATCTATATTTTTCAAACTTCTACAAAAATATGTGACAAAAATGATTAAATGAAATAATTTTCACTTGGATTGGGCCGGCCCGGGAAAGCGCGGCCCACGACGCGCGCGCGGGGCCCGCTCGGCATCCCGCCCGCGCGCGGCACTGACGTGCGGGCCCCCGAAGTCAGCGACCGGGAGCAGGGGGCGGTGACCCGCGAGCTCCGACGAGCTCAAGCTCGCCGGAGAGGAGCTCGCTCGGGAAACCAAGCACACCCTCGCGTTCACCGTTACACAGTGCATCGATTCGTGCCAGCAGGAGGAGTTGGGATGGAGTGGAAAGGACTCGTCGCCGCGAACGGCGGCCGGTGAGGGTCGGGTGGCGGTGCATCGCCGCCGGTGAGGGTGCACGGTCCCGGCTAAGCTCGGTACGAGCTTCACTGAAGCTAGGTGGAGCTATTGAGGTAGGAAGGGAGGACGGAGAGAGACCCGAGCTACCCCGGCCACGGTGAGCCTCCATGGCGGAGCTCCGGTGACCACTCGGAAGCGGCGGAGGAAGCAATGTGGCTCACCTCGAGTCCAATCAAGGCCGTCGGTGGGTCGAGGAGATGGAGGGCGGTGAGGCGAAGGAAATGGCGTGGTTTGGTGGCCGGTGATGCAGTGGAACTCGCGCGCGAGCTCGCCGGAGATGGAGCGGCAATGGCGACTCGGTCTGGCGATTTGAAACCGGGAGAGAGAGGCGGAGGGAATGGAGGCCGGCTCGACGTGTCGTGGCGGTCTTGAAGGCGTCGCGGACTGACCGGTGGGGCCAGGGCCAGCGTACGGGCGCCACCGCGCCTCCACGCGTCGGCGAGGCTCTGTGGCCGGTCGGCCACTCCCCCTTCTCTGACGAAACTGAAACGCGATGACAGCGCCCTCAATAGTGACTGACAGAGCGACTTTGGAGGTGATTAACTTCTAATCCAGCTCGTTTCAGTGGAACCCCCAATTAACAAAGTTGTAGACCTATGTAAGCACTACAAGTTTGTAACAGGCCTCAAGAGCTGATTCGGTTTAGTTGGTGAGATACAGGGACATCAAGTGGTGCTCGATGAAACTGAAATGTGATTTCAGTGGTTAAACCGACTGAAACCCCAACTTCATGACACTATATCTCTTAAACCTTTGAGAACCAGGCTTGGGTGATGTTGGCAATGTTGTAGAGCTATATGAGGACTACAGGTTTGTCAATATGAGTGAAGGCTGGTTTGGTCTGGTTTGCAAACTACAAGCCTCTAAAGTAGGCCTCAGCAAAACTGGAGGGTCAAATTTCAGACTTAGAAAAATTCTAAGTATTGAGGCCACTCCTCTAGCTGACTTGTGGGCCACTTTTGAGCATGTTCTGGTCAATTTCATGAGATGGTCATGTTGAGACTTTTGTTCCCCATAAAATTCTTTACAACTTTGCTTAAAGATGCTCTTCCATGCAAGGTCTTTAAGTTAGACTTTTTAATTGGTCAAATTAGAACATTCTAGGGTCAAATGGTGGTCAACCATCTCTTGGAGGGCATTTTTGCAATTTTGATCAACATGTACCTTGCTCCAAGAGTTACCCTAAGCAAAACTAAGGTGTTATGGAACATAATTGGCTATTCTACCCTTTTGTTACACCAACCATCAAGTATTCCAAGTTATAAACCAAACAAACTCCTAAAACAATCACATGTGTTGCCTCACATAAAATAACAAACATGCGTTATGCATGCTTATGCTTATGCAAATGCAATGCAATTATGGACTAAACACTTGAGGTGTTACAGTAAGCATGTTACTGAAGCAACATCGAACAAACTACTGAAACATAAGAGATTGTCCATTGAAACATGGGAATCCATGAAAAAATGCAACATCGAATAGATAGTATAGTTACTGAAACACCAAAATTGTTGCAACAACACCGGAAAAAAGCTGTTGCACCAACGATGGAACACCTACTGCAACATAAGATTGAAAACACAAACTGAAACAATGCAAAGAGAGTTGAAACACCAGGGGCGCATTGTTACAACAACACCTGGAGAACTACTGCAACAACATGCAACACACTATTGCAACATGCATACTGCAACCCCCGAGAGAACTACTGCAACATGCATGCTGCACCCTTTAGATCCAGAAGCGGGAGGAGGAGGAGGAGGAAAAGGTAGAGGAGGGCCAGATCCAGAGGGAGCCCCGAGAGAACTACTGCAACATGCATGCTGCACCCTTTAGATCTAGACGCAGGAGGAGGAGGAGGAGGAGAAGGCGAAGGAGGGCCAGATCCAGAGGGAGAGGGGGAGAAAGGGAGGAAGAAGAAGCCTGAGATCTAGACCGGGGACCTCGCCTACCTCGCCCGAAGCCGCTACCATGCATGTATGTCGCGGACTGAGAGAGAGAGAGAGCAGGGAGGGAGGGAGCTGCGCCCGCCGCTATCGCCCCCAAATCCGGTGGCATAGGAGGTCGAGGGGGCGCACGGAGGGAGGGAGGAAGGGAGGGAGCAGCAGCTCGTGCGATCGTCGCACGTGGAGGGAGGGAGGCGCGGAGCAAAGAGTGGAGAAGCAGGGGAGGAGCGTGGTGGCGTGAAGGGATGGAGCCGCGGCATGCACAGCAGAAGAAGTAGAGAGCGACAGGGAGCGGAAGGAGGAAGAAGGAAGGCAGGAGCGTCGCGCGGTGGACAAGGATAAAGGAGCGTGTGGGCGGGTCGGGTCGCACCACGTCGTTGGTGCGCGTCCGTCGTCGTTCGGACGCCCTGACTGTATCCTTTCCGTTTATTTACAGGTGTACATATAGTCGATCACGAAGACATCCCTTCCTTGCAGTATTACAAACACGTGGCTGTACTAGGTACATATGTATTTCGCCGCTCACATCATATTGTATTGTAGTATGTAAGACGTAAATATGTATGTATATGTATATACACACTTAGCTTGCTGGGTGTGTGTGAATTGTGATTATATGGAGCTAGCGATCAATCCATGGAGTAGCAGATGTGTTTGAAGGCCTCAACGTGGTCATCGTCGAGAGCCATGAAGAGGTCGACGCCACCCTTGGCCGCGCACGACGGCACCAAGATCATGAGACCCTCGACGGGGAGGTCCGGCGGCAGGAAGGCGCACGGCGGCCCGTACCCGAAGTCGAGGTCATGGAACCTGAACCCCAGCCAGCTGTCCACCTCCAGGTCCGGGCAGAAGGCCGTGCCCGGACCTGCGGCCGTGGACGCCAGCTCCTCCCCGGCGCGTTCCGCCATGTCCCCGAAGTCGACGAAGGACTGGATGTACTCGGCGTCGACGCGCGCGACGGCGTCGCGGATGGCGCCGACCACCGCGGCGTAGCTGGAGGACAGCAGCTCCCGGGCTTGCATCCGCGGGAACGCCCACAGCACCATGTTACCGAAGTACTGCATGGGCACCGGAGGGTTGGCACGGCCCCTGCAGTTCACGGCGACCCTTATCTGCGTGAACTCCTCCGGCGCCAGGTCCCGCGCCGCCGTGATCTTCTTCCAGGCGTGCGCCAGGAGGCACTGGAACGTGGTGCACCGGCCGCCCACGCGGGCCTTGAGGTCGGCGATGAACTCCTCCGGGAAGTTGATGGCGAGGTTCTTGATCCTGTCCATGGGGAGGACGGCGTGGGTCGAGCTATGCTCGCCACGGAACTCGATGTTCCGGTGATCGAACCTGGGCATGGGTGGGCTGCGGGGGATGGCGATGGCCGCGCGATCGGTGAAGGGCGACGGGAGATTGGTAGCCGAGGCGTTGCGCACGGCCATGGCCCAGGCCGTGTAGAAGGAGCTCATGGACTGCCCGTCGGCGACGAGGTGTTGGCACACGGTGCCGATCACCAGGCCGCCGCACCTGTACCGTGTCAGCTGCACCTGGAAGAGAGGCTCGTCGACACGTTCCTGCACCGCGTACCACAGACATAGAATGAGCGCATGCTGCATGCATGTCACCATAAAGTAATAACACATGCACGCTCATACAATAATACGTGTCTTCATCGATCGGTCACGACTAATACGCGTCTATATAGAAGGTTAGCAACTAGTATTAGAACTTTTTTTTCACCGAAGGAACTAGTAGTTACCTTATCAGCCTTGGGGTACAGCTCGTTGATGTGCGCCGCCACGTCGTGCGCCACCAGCACGTCGGCAAGGTCGGCGTCGGCGGTGGCCTCGACGACAAGCACCCCGGCGTCGTTGAGTAGGAAGCACTTCCTGCCGCGGTCGTCGACGCTCATGCGGGCCGCCAGGAGCGGGTACCTCGCGACGGCAGTGAGGAGGCCGTCCACTATGGCGTCGTTGTCCGGCGCAGGCGCGTTCCACGCGAAGACGGTCGGGATGTAGCCGTCGGTGGAGGCGCGGTCGAAGGGCGTCAGCGGGAACTTGCTGCCCCCGGCGCGGGCGGACGCCGGTGGTGAGGGTCTAAGCACCGCGCGGCGCGTGATCTCCACCGTCACTGCCATGGTGGTCATCGTCGTCGACGTAACTTCGTTCCTAGCTAATGATCGATGGACTAGCTGGCAAGCAAGAAGCTAGCAGATGATGATGAGAATAATGGTGATCAAGCTAGCTAATAAGTGAGTTTTTTCTCACTGATTAGCGTATTGATCGAGTAGGGTGTCTGAGTTCTGTTTTGATGCTTAATGCTAGCATGTTGTGTGGTTTAGCACATGCGCGTGTATGTATATATAGGGGGTTTCGTTATGCTGGGCTCATAAAAGTGAGGGAGGAGCTGGCCTGGCGGGAAAATGACTGCCGGGGGCACCAACCACGGACCAGTGTGAAAGTGGGTAGATGCCCTCCCCAGGCTCTCGGTTTCGTGTGTTATATGGGCGCAGAAATAGCCCCCGTCGTGGCTTGTACAAGGGGTTAGATTTACAACAGATCACAAGATAAGATATCTACCAACAACTCTCTTGTGCTACAATCTAGGGATGCCTAGAGCTAACCAACAGCCTAGATGAACCTAGACATACACAGGCACAGATTACATCGTCTAATACTCCCCTTCAATCTCAGCCACATACAAGGTTGAGATTGTCTCTACATTGTCGTAGTTTCACTCTAGGAAGAGCCTTAGTGAAGCCATCTGCAACCTGATCTCCATAGTTGATAAACCGGATGTCCAACAACTTTTGTGCAACTTTCTCTCTAACAAAATGAAAATCAATTTCGATATGCTTTGTTCTAGCATGAAACACCAGATTTGTATAGAGATATTTGGCACCCAAATTATCACACCATAGACGAGCCATGGGAGGATGAGGTACTCCAAGTTCTGTCAGCTACTTTTGAACCCACAACATCTCCGTCGTAGCATTTGCAAGTGACTTGTACTCGGCCTCTGTGCTTGACCGTGATACAATGACTTGTTTTCTTGCACTCCATGACACCAAATTACTACCAAGAACATAGCAAATCCCTTGGTGGATCGACGGTCATCAACACATCTAGCCCAATCAGCATCGGACAAAGCGCTAACAATCATGGACTTGGAGACCCCTATTTTGAGTCCCAGATTACGTCCCTCGTATATACCTTAGGATCCTTTTGACAGCACTCCAATGAGCCGTAGTCGGTGCATGCAAGAACTGACAAACTTTGTTGACTACAAAACAGATATCAGGCCGAGTAAGTGTCAAATACTATAAAGCACCACAAGACTCCTATACTTAGTGGAATCCTTCGGACCAAGAGGGTCGCCTTCGACAACGCTGAGCTTCTCTGTGCTTGACAAGGGAGTATCAATAGACTTGCATTTGTCCATCCCAGACCGAGCAAGAATATCATTGGCATATCTCTCCTGAGTAAGCAGCAAGCCCCCCTAATGTTTCTTGACTTCTATGCCCAAAAATAGTGCAACTCACCCAGATCTTTCAAAGCAAAATCACGTTGCAGATCAGCAAGAAGAGCATCGGTGGTAGCAGAAGATGAGCTTGCAACTATGATGTCATCAACATACACCAAGACAAAGATGTTGTGCCCTCCTCGGTTGTAGAACAAAGAAGTATCTGCTTTGGATGGCACAAACCCCAATGCAACCAACTTGGCACACAACCGTGCATACCATGCTCATGGAGCTTGCTTTAAACCATATATAGCCTTGTCAAGTTTGCAAACAAAATTTGGATGAGACTTGTCAGCATAGCCCGGTGGTTGATGCATATACACTTCCTCATTCAAGATGCCATGGAGGAATGCATTTTGAACATCTAGCTGGCAAAGGGACCAACCCTTTGAAACAACAATGGATAAAACAAGATGGATAGTAGCTACTTTCACAACAGGACTAAATGTGTCCTCATAATCAATGCCATACCGTTGCTTGTAACCTTTTGCCACTAACCGCGCCTTGTATCAATCAATAGACCCATCTGCTTTTCTTTTCACCTTGTAAACCCATTTGCAGCCAATTATGTTCTTTCCTTTGGGATGGGGCACAAGATGCCACGTATTGTTGTGAAGTAATGCCTAATGTTCAGCATCCATCGCAGACACCCACTTTGGATCTTTAAGAGCTGCATCTACAATTGCGGGCTCCTCTGATGAACTAACAGAAAACATACACCAGCACACTGTGCCATCAATGTACAACTTTGGCTTAGTAATACCTTGTTGAAGTCACGTTGTAGGCCGGTGATGCGAAGAGGAAGACAAAGCAGTATCGGAAGCCACAGGGTCAGCGAACACAGCTGATCTGCCGCTAGCCACACTAGATCTGGTGGAAGGATCCACCTCGCTTGACGTGAGCTGCAGATGTCCCCCAGCGCTCGGATCGTTTTGCAGAGCCACACTGAGATCAACAATGGGAGAGATCGGTGACTCTGGCATAGAAGATCCCCCGCCCGAGATCTCCTGCGCGTCCGAGGATGATGCCAACAGCTGCCACACGGATCCCCTCGTGGATTTGTCGCCAGATTCGCCTGCGCTGTCAGGCGTATCCGCCTGGGATTGCGCGCTGCCCCCTCTCGGGAGGCACATGAAATATGGAGTTGTGGGAGCTGATTTGGCACTATTTTGCTCCGGATTTTCAGCTGCTGATGCTGGATTTTCACCTGTAGACACCCCAGCTTCACAAGAATTGTGGACAACATCAGTAGAAATAGGAGAAAACAAATGCTTGTCATGTAATGATGCATCCCCAAAATTAGAAGGAGGATTAAGGAGAATATCAAGAAGAAGGGTAAGCTTGGCACAAAGATGAGCACCGGCATTGGGATGAAGAGAAGCAAAAGGATAAATGCATTAATCAAAGACAACATCTCTGGATATATATACGGCTCTCAGCCGGATCTAGACATTTGAAACCCTTATGTGAGTTACTATAACCAAGAAACACACACTGCTTGGATCTAAACTGAAGCTTATGTGAGTATAGGGGCGCAAGTAGGGCCAAATGGCACACCCAAATGTTCTGAGGAATGTGTAATCTGGTTCTTGACCATATAAGCGGGCAAGTGGTGTTTCATGATTGATGACTGTAGATGGTAGGTGATTAATTAAAAACACAGTGGTGAGAAAAGCTCCATCCCAGAATTTCAAGGGCATGGAGGCATGAGCTGAAGGGTAAGTCCCATCTCAACTATGTGGCGGTGTTTGCGCTCAGCAGAGCCATTTTGTTGATGCGCATGAGGACAAGAAATTTGATAGGAAATCCCTATTCGTTTGAAGAAAGAATTTAAAGCTCTATACTCCCCACCCCAATCTGTCTGCATAGCACGAATCTTACGATTAAATTGGCGTTCAACAAGGTTTTGGAAATCGCTAAAATATTGGAAAACATCACATTTGTGGCGCAAGAGATAAATCCAAGTAAACTTGGAGTAGTCATTAATAAAACTCACATAATAAATAAACCGACCAACAGAGGCCAGAGCAGGACCCCGAACGTCTGAAAATATAAGATTCAAGGGACTAGTTGACACACTAGATGACCTTAGATAGGGCAATTGATGACTTTTGCCCTGTTGGCACACATCACACACGTGCTTATTGTTCACATCTCTAACAAATGAAAGTTTGTGGTGGCTAAGAATTTGCTGAACTACTGGATCAGCAGCATGCCCTAGCCTATGATGCCACAATGATGCTGAAGGCTTGATAACACCAAGAGCTTCTTTATTTCTAGATGACCTATGTGGGGATGACTTGATGGGGTAGAGGCCACCTTCACATCTGCCTCGAAGGAGTGGTTTACTTGTCACCTGCTCCTTGGTAAGAAAATGGTAGGGATGAAATTCAAGGAAAACGTTATTATCACGGGTGAGTTAGTTGACAGATACAAGGTTTTTGCTAGCACTTGGAACATGGAGAATATTTCAAAGATGAATCTTACTAGAAGGGGAATGCAAAGTACTATGACCTACATGTGAAATCTCCATACATGTTCCATTTGCAGCATGGACATGATCACCACCGTGATATTTGTTGCGCACGATGAGCTTCTCTAGCTCACTAGCTAAGGATGCAGATTTCTATGGAGGACCAATGAATGTAGCATCAACCTCTTAAAGCATCGTAGGACGGTGTGCCCCTCCTTGCCGCAGAGCTGGCAGATGACGCCTGAAGATGCCCCTCCTGGAGAGTGGCCACCACCATGGCCGCCTTTTTGTCCTCGTCCAAAGCCACCGTGGCCACCACGGCCACCTCGAGGGTTGTTGGTGTTGTTGCCACCACCGCGGCCTCCCTTGGCGGTGACGTTGGTGGACAACTAGTAGCCACCACCACCACCACCTTGGAGCTTCATCCGCTGCTTGAAGTTGGTGAGTTGAGTGTAGAGTTCCCCCACCGTAATGGGTTCAACCCTAGTTGCCACCGTAGAAACCACCGGATTGAACTCCAGATCCAACCCAGTGAGTATGTAGGAGACCAGTTCCTCATCTTCAAGATGCCGACTAGCCAACACCATCTCATCTACTAAACCCTTCATCTTTGTAAAGTACTCACTTATGGAGGAAGTACCTTTGGAGGCAGTAGTGAGTGCCATCCTCGTACTGATGAGGCACGCGTGAGACTAGGACGCAAACATCCTAGTGATGGCAGCTCAAGCACCAGCCGCCGTCACCTCCATGGACACCTGGGTGAGGATCTCCTTCAACAGGTTGGAGAGCAAATAGTTGAGGATTATCTGGTCCTTGGCCACCCATGCCACGTAGTCGGGGTTGGGTATGGCTGGTTCCTTCTTGTCATCCTTCTTAGGCGCGATAAACGCATCAGGGGGTTTCACCGTTGGCTCGATGAAGTTGGCGAGTTGCGCCCCCCTTGAGCGCCGAGAGGACTTGAGCTTTCCAAAGGATGTAGTTGCTGCGAGTGAGTTTTTCGCTCACCGGAAGGAAGGTGGCGAAGGTCACAACAGCCTGCACGGAGGATGAAGAAGCGAAAGCCATGGAAATCTGCTAGGAGAAAGGCTCTAGATACCATGTGAAAGTGGGTAGAAGAAGATGCCCTCCCTAGGCTCTCGGTTGCGTGTTATATGGGCACGGGAATAGCCCCCGGCGTGGCTTGTACAAGGGTTTAGATTTACAACAGATCACAAGATAAGATATCTACCAACAACTCTCTTGTGCTACAATCTAGGGACGCCTAGAGCTAACCAACAGCCTAGATGAACCAAGACATACACAGGTACAGATTACATCGTCTAACAACCAGCAGTGCAGTCAAAAACATGATTCTTAATTTTTTTAGGAAAACACGATTATTAATCTTGACGCTGAAATCGAGCAAAATGGTGTGCAAACAGCACAGAAATGCATGCACTCGTCTCTCTGTTACCTTTGTACCTAACTCAACATCAACTTTCTACCGCATTGCCCCTGAGTGAAAGGACACTAGGATGCCACCGAGAGGGGTGAATAGATGTTTTTGAAAAATCAACACCTTAAAATACGAAAATGATTAGAACATGAGTTTTCAAGTAGAAACTCCAAATCAGAGTAATACAACCCCTCACAAGTAAGTCACTGAGTGTATGAGATATGCTAAACAAGCCTGGGGACTAAACACATATAACACAAAGATTAGGACATCAAATAAATAAATTCAGCACAAGGTTGCTCATATAGGACTTGTCCGATAGGTTACTAGGACATGTCTGGTATTCACGGGCTGTACACACTGAGCTCCTAACTTGCTACCTTTGATTTCAACTTCCAACACAAGCTGCATGTATCTCCTAGAGGTTATGTTACTATCAAATAACCTACACTCAAGTTCGAACACCACTAGGGCTAGGAGCAGTGGTGAAGCTCAGACATCACACTACACAACAACCAATTGGATCTATCACGCTAGCATTGCTCCCAGTGTGTCAGGGTTATGATACCATGGGTATCTCAAGACTACGGTTAGTTAGCCGCTTGGGCGGCTCATGACAGCTAAGCTAGCAAAAGCCCAACAACCGTGGCCCATCTAAGCCGCGTGGGCCTGGGCCAAGCACCAAGGCAAGAGGTCGACCACAACCTCTCCCTTCTCCATCCACTACGCGCAATGCACCTTCACACGACCTCTCCTCCACTCCGACCTCTGGGTGGAACTAGGAGAGGTTGAGCTCTGCCAAGTATGCCTGCTCTGACCAGAGCAAGCATGCCCCACTCATTCCACCAGGACTGAGGGGACAACTATCCCCTCGGTCCGGACAGACACCATCTCTGTGCCACGCTGCGCAGACAAGACAGTATCGCCAGACAGTGATGACAGGTATGGTGACCCACCATCCAAATACGGCCCAATGAGACGGGCGTACGGTTCCACCCACTATGGGATGGGGCTCACGACTACGGCCTTGACTTTCAAGGCTAGCCAAGCTAACAAAGGCCACGACCCCAAAGCTTGGGATCGTGGTCACTAGCTCCACGACCATCAAGGCAACCGATGACATGGGGCGGCTACCTGCTCCCATACTGAAGCTACCGGCAGAGCAGGAGATGATGAAGGAAACGTCTGACTCACGTCACACAGGACAGTTGGAAAATCCAATGTCGTGCCAATAGTGCCATCACGACCGGCACTGTAGCATCACACCACACCATGCTACGACGTGGGCACAAGACCATGACGGTGACCACGCATGGACGTACGCTGACATCAACACAAGACGGCCTTCCTTACAAGCCAAGATAGCTAGTTTCCCCTCCCTCAGGCTCATAACCCCTCGGTCGGGAGAACCTACCTCTCTGTATATAACCTGGCCTCGGACTCTATATAAGGGCAGCTAGGGCACCCTTCAAGGGGGACGGACTCTTGAGACTTCATTCGGGCAGTCCCTCTCCACTCTCCTACCTCTTCTACTCTTCTTGCATACCCCATTGTAAGAACTTCAGAGCATTCAATCGAGGAACACTCACTCGATCCATCTCTAAGACTGGACATAGGGCTTTGGTCTGAACCAGTATAATTTCTTGTGTCTTTGGATGCTACCATTGTATTCCTAGAGTAGTGCGACACACGTATAAATTCACTCGTCAGGTAACAAAACACCGATATAGTGCGTCTCAACTTTTACTGATCTTCTTCTGGGACCTCTAGTGCACCATCTTGACTACGACGAAAGGATGTATGTGGAGGATTTTCTCCTAGAAAAGATGGTTCCACCCACACAAAGCATATATTTAATTTGTACGGATCTTCATGCGTTTGGATGTCCACACACTAAGAAAGCAGAATGCATGCTTGTTTGGATAGTCAATGAAACAGAGACAAAATTTTGGAAAAAAAATGAAACAGAGACACGGAACGTTTCGATTTCGAGATATGTAGACGACCATGGTGAGTAGTACTGTAGTAACAACAAGAGTCAATGAGGTAGCTAGGGACCGACATGAATATTACTACTACAAGTCTACAATATATTTTGTTAGCTTGTCTTTCGTGATCAAAAGAATTCAGAAGGTCAGTAGCCTATACAATCGACCGATCTAGCTACTCCTCTCTAAATATTTGTCATTTTCGTTTTTCAAAAAATAACTTTGACTAAATATATATTAAAAAATATTAATATTTATTTAGAGATATCACGATATTAGTACCATTAGATAGATATTTGAATCTAGTTTTTTAATAAATTTATTTAGAGATAGAAATGTTACATGCAGTTTCTATAAATCAAGTTAAAGTTATTGGCACGTAAATTATAGCGACGAATATTTAGAGACAGAGAATATGTGTTACGAGTTGACGGGACGTGTTGCGCACGTCGTGTTGGTAAGGTGCAGCACGGAAAAGACATGGCCCACCTACCCCTGCTAATTACCGCGAGACCATGGTTGCGTGGCAAAAGACTAGCCTTAGATACATCTTGCTACCTCATTTCTGAAATATATTGCCTCTGTTTCCAAAAGGATGCAACTACGGATTATGTGTTAATTAAAATGATTCACATTTGACTAAATTTCTAGTAAATAATAATCACATTTATAGCTTCAAATAAATTTATTATGAAAATACATTTTCGTAATTAATCTGATAATGTTTATTTTATATTATGAATATTTATATTTTTTATTTATAATTGGTCAAACTTGATATACTAAAACGTGATACTGTTCCAAAATTGCATTCTTTTGGGGACGGAGTGAGTAGATCTGAATTCAAACTATCATAAGTTCAGTTCAATTTATAAAGAAAATTATTACCATATATCATATCAATATGGTAAATTATAAAAAATATTGTATATAGAGGAGATATTTTAACCTCATCAGCCGGATTTTCAACGCTGAGCTATGAAATCGGGTAACGGATACCCTGCAACTATTGAAACTAGACAAATTTAATTAGTTCTCTGGCTAGTTTGAACTATGATTTTTTACTAAATAAATATAATAAAGGTATGGTTTGATTTCTATAAATTCATATATAGTTAATTTATTTTAAATTAGAAACTATAAAACTAGCACATTCATTTTTCTAAAAATAGTATCTACCTATTTATATCTATATATAGTTATTTGGAACTAGTTTATTTATATTCATATTGTTTATTACTAAGTAATCTGCTCATTATTTATGTAAAATATGGTCTAGATGACTCCAAATAGAGCACTAACGAATAGATAACAATTTTAGAAGAAAACTTATACAAGATTCATATTTTATGACTTGAAATAAATTAATTTTGATTTTTTAGAGATCAAACCACTTTTTAATTAATTTTTAGAAAATAGAAGATCAGCTCTAAAACCAGCGAAAGGACAAATTTTGCCCAATTTTGACAGTTCAAGAGTGTCTGTTACCCAATTTCGTAGTCTATGATTGAAAACCGGACTAACGTATAAAATGGAAGTTTACCCAAATATTTTTGGTAATATATCTAACAATACTAATATAATATTATAGGAATTATTATTCTTTTCTATATAAACTTGATCAAACGACTTACGATAGTTTGCTTAGAGAAAATTAAAGTCCCTATATTTCAAGATGGGGGAGTACGTAGTATTGTAAATCATATACTAGTATTTTCTTCCATGATATAAGAACTAAACGATGCAAGAAACATAGCTTGTACGCTATCTTTTTTAGGGAGCATTATATTGTTATCCATTTTTTTTCACGAACGTGTCCTTTTCACATGTGTTTCATTAAGTAGAAGTAGAGTTTGGTTGATTATATCGTTCCCAAGTAATTTCTAGATTACCATGGAAAGAGGGAACCACAACACCACACACTAGAGAAATGAAGCTAGCAAAGGTTAAAACTAATTTACATCAAAGACTTTGCGACGAACGTGCTAGCGCTTGAGGCATTGTCATGCTATATTATATAACATGATATACAAGGTTCCTTGTAGGATGATATAATCCATCAGATCCTGAGAGCGTACATTTTCCATTGGAATGAAACTGAAAGTAATACCAGCAAGGATTACTTATTATGAATGGGGATGTCTATTATATTTCCAATAAACTAATACAGGTTTTACAACATCATATATGGCCCTATATATATGAAATTTGATCCACACGCCGATGATCGCATGTCCTGTCGGTATATATATATATATATATATATATATATATATATATATATATATATATATATATATATATATATATATATATATATATATATATATATATATATATATATATATATATATATATATATATAGCTTTGGACTACTTTTACTAGTTGTGATCAGCTGGATTCGTTCCACTGTCAAAAGTAACGGCTGCGATAATGTTTATCAGCTTGTGAAGTCGGGATGCAATGCAAGTACATGCGGCTGCTAGCTTAGGCTGAGTTGAGATGTTTTTTTATGTCTGCACGGCGTGTGCAAAAGCAAACAAAAAAAAGGACAGAAAATGACATGCACCAACCTAAGATATGTCCAGAACATTTACCATGACTTGCTAGATATCGATTGCCACGGGCACCATCCTAGTGTATATGCTTTGCTTGCTCGCTCGTGCCTATGGGATGCGTTTGTGACCTTTATTAGCTTATATACTCTAGTCTGGTCTAGCTAGATACTTAATTCATTTATGTATTGAAGTGAATTAGAATGAAATAGGTTAAGATAGATACACGTGCACCAAACAAGCTCTTCTTAATGGTCATCGGTAGGAGAGGATAGGGCAAGTGGACACACATGCTCAAGATGGAGCCATCCACACGTGTGCCAGACGACAAGAGCAAGGGGGAGGAGGAGCCGCGCGCTGAACCAACGCACGCACAATGACGACCAAGAGGACGACGAAACGACAGATCAACGAAGACGAGGTCGCTTTCGATGCTATGCCATGGAAACTCCGAGAAAGAGAGTAGATTCCTTTCGCTGCGATGCGACGAGCCGTGTCCGGGGCTCCGGGCCTGCGTTTTTGGGACGGCGCTTAACTTTGACGACAACCGGACGCCAGCCGATTGCGTGCGTGCAGTGCAACTGATGATACACGTGGACACCAACGACTGGAAAAAAAGGCGTAAAGTGGAACAGGACCAAGACAAAATTGTTGATTGATTGAATCAGCCTACCAGTTGATCATATTAATAATGCAGAATAAATCTTACCGATAGCGAACGAACTACCCACTATCTAATAAGCGCGTAACGACTTGGTAACCAATGTATACCAGGCCAGCTATATGGTCGTGATTGATTGAATCAGTAACGAAACCTACCAGTTGATCATGTAAATGATGCAGAATAAATCTTACCGATAACGAACGAACTACCCACTATCTTATCTAGTAAGCGCGTAACGACTTGGTAACCAATGTATACCAGGCCAGCTATATGGTCGTGACTGATTGAATCAGTAATGAAACCTACCAGTTGGTCATGTAAATGATGCAGAATAAATCTTACCGATAACGAACGAACTACCCACTATCTTATCTAGTAAGCGCGTAACGACTTGGTAACCAATGTATACCAGGCCAGCTATATGGTCGTGATTGATTGAATCAGTAACGAAACCTACCAGTTGATTATGTAAATGATGCAGAATAAATCTTACCGATAACGAACGAACTACCCACTATCTTATCTAGTAAGCGCGTAACGACTTGATAACCAATGTATACCAGGCCAGCTATATGGTCGTGCCACTGTATACTGTTATTACAAGCCATAATTATTTGGGAATTAATTACTAGCTCACGGGTAGCACACTATCCTGAAATATAATGAAAATGAATTTTAAGTATCACCAAATTTATAAAAAAGAACAACAATATTTAAGATACTAAAATTGCAAATCATTAGGTGCAACATATATTAAATATAGAGTTAAATGTACTGGTGGCTCTCGAACTTATAAGGGTGTGTCATCTAGGTCCATGAATTTTAAAAATGCATTTCTGGATCTAGGTCAACGAGGAGCTCAACTTTACATTCAGGTGCATCGAGGTTGTTGCGCAAGACCTTCGCAGACACGCTGGCTAGCTATTCCACGTCACTATGAGTGATTGACATGTCTTAGCATACACTTGACAACCATGTCTGCCCCACCGCGTCCCCGGTCTAACCGTAACTGGCAAATGGCATGAAGACATTGCTTTCCAAGACTAGATGAGACGCTGACGACAAGGAGTTCAATAACGAGCAAAGGCTTGAAAGCTTATTGGCGAGACAATGAATGGAACGTGAAGATAGTTGATTTGATTTGGGATTGTAGTACTTTAATAGATCAGGGACCTAGATGTGTAATTACATAGTTTAGGACCTGGGTGAGAATCACATGATAGTTTAGGGACCACCCCTATAAATGTGAATGGTGGATCCATATATAGCTGCGTGGACTACTTTTACTAGTTGTGAAAGCTGAATTCGTTTCACTGTCAAAAGTAACAGCTGTGATAATGTTTATCAGCTTGTGAAGTCGGGATGCGCGCAATCCAAGTACATGCTGCAGCTTAGGTTGAGTTGAGATGCTTTTATTATGCCTGCACGGCGTGTGCAAAAGCAATAAAAAAAGTCAGAAAATGACATGCACCAACCTAAGGCACCGTTTGGATGGCAAATTTTTTGGCAAAACGCTACTGTAGCGTTTTTATTGTTATTTGGCAAATATTGTCCAATCATGGTCTAATTAGGTTTAAAAGATTCGTCTCGTCCATTTCGTCTAAACTGTGTAATTAGTTTTATTTTTTATCTATATTTAATGCTTCATGCATGTATCTAAAGATTTGATGTGACGGGGAATTTGAAAAGTTTTGCAAAATTTCTTGGAACTAAACAGCCCCTAAGATATGTCCAGAATATTTACCATGACTTACAAGATATGGATTGCCTTGGGCACCATCCTAGTATATGCTTTGCTTGAGGCGTTCGTGCTCCTTTTTTTTTTTTGCGATTTGAGGCGCTCGTGCTTATGGGATGCGTTTGTGACCTTAATTAGCTTATATACTCTAGGTCTTATCTGGATACTTCGGTATCCACCTCAATTCGTATATATATTAAAGTGAATTAGAGTGAAATTGATTATTATAGATAGATACACGTACACCAAGCAAGCTCTTCTTGATAGTCATAGGTAGGAGGAGTGGATAAGACAAGTGAACACACATGCTCAAAATGGAGCCATACACGTGTGCCAGACGACAAGAGCAAGGGCAATGAGGAGCCGCTGAACCAACGCACGCACAATGACGACCAAGAGGACGTCGAAAGGACAAGAGAAGGAGCACGACGTCGCTGTCGATGCTATGACGTGGAAACTCCGAGAGCGAGAGTAGATTCCTTTCGCTGCGATGCGACGAGCCGTGTCCGGGGCTCCGGGCCTGCGTTTTTGGGACGGCGCTTAACTTTGACAACAACCGGACGCCAGCCGATTGCGTGCGTGCGTGCAGTGCAACTGATGATACACGTGGACACCAACGACTGGAAAAAAAGGCGTAGAGTGGAACAGGTCCAAGACAAAATAGTTGATTAATTGAATCAGTAACGAAACCTACCAGTTGATCATATAAATAATGCAGAATAAATCTTACCGATAGCGAACGAACTACCCACTATCTAATAAGCGCGTAACGACTTGGTAACCAATGTATACCAGGCCAGCTATATGGTCGTGATTGATTGAATCAGTAACGAAACCTACCAGTTGATCATGTAAATGATGCAGAATAAATCTTACCGATAACGAACGAACTACCCACTATCTTATCTAGTGAGCGCGTAACGACTTGGTAACCAATGTATACCAGGCCAGCTATATGGTCGTGACTGATTGAATCAGTAACGAAACCTACCAGTTGATCATGTAAATGATGCAGAATAAATCTTACTGATAACGAACGAACTACCCACTATCTTATCTAATAAGCGCGTAACGACTTGGTAACCAATGTATACCAGGCCAGCTATATGGTCGTGATTGATTGAATCAGTAACGAAACCTACCAGTTGATTATGTAAATGATGCAGAATAAATCTTACCGATAACGAACGAACTACCCACTATCTTATCTAGTAAGCGCGTAATGACTTGGTAACCAATGTATACCAGGCCAGCTATATGGTCATGCCACTGTATACTGTTATTACAAGCCATAATTATTTGGGAATTAATTACTAGCTCACGGGTAGGACACTATCCTGAAATATAATGAAAATGAATTTTAAGTATCACCAAATTTATAGAAAAGAACAACAATATTTAAGATACTAAAATTGCAAATCATTAGGTGCAACATATATTAAATATAGCGAATAAATATTTAACACATAGTCTTGAACAATAAATAATAGTAACTAGTAGTAGATCTTCAGCGGAAACTCCAAACACAAGAACACGGTTGACTGGTTGACACCAAATCTAGTACTCATTACGATAATCTTCCTCACAATCTTCATCTGTTATGGTGGAAATAGCAAGGGTGAGTCCAGTCGAACTCAACAAGTATAACATAGGGTTTATGTGGCACAAAAGGCTAGACACTGTTTAACTGCGTTTAGCTTTTAATCATCATATATTTAGCCATTAGGTAGCATCAAGATAATCCACTTCCCATTAATGAACCAATGATCAATTGTAATAAGGATAATGAATAGCATTAATATGAGCATAATAATAACAGAAATTAAACATGATATAACAATTATGATCAACTATTCTGTAAGAATCCTCAAGGCCGCTCGTATCCGTGAGCACGACTAGGATACCAGTTTTTAACTCTGCGCAGAGGTGTACACTTTCACTGTGACCCATAACTTCCAAATGCATGGGTTCGCGACTCCCCAAAACACCGAAAATCATATAAAGCCACTTAAAGGTTCGTCTGACAAGTTAGGGCCATTAGATTCACTCGGCAGGCAGATGTAGAACCCCCTTCCTAGTGGCACACAACTCGCAGGGCTCGCCCTACACCCAACGTGGCAAGCCATTCTTACGCCATTTAAGGTAACCACTAACAAGCTAGAAAATGTCCTTTAAACAACTAGAGCCAGAGCCATATAGCCCTCACAGCTGTACTGTAAATCCCGGTTATCACTTACAGGTAAGTCCTTATGGAGAGCAACTAGAGCGACAAACAATCAACACAACACAACGCTCTAGTCCCCTTTGTCAACAGTAATAAAATCATCTTAATAGTTGGTTGCTGAATCCATTAATCAAATTACACGATCATTGTTCATAATTAAGCACTAGCAACAGCTACCCAAATGCATAGCCCATAGGTAACAAGGAATCAAGATACTAATTACTAAGTTATAATCTCTAAGATTGTCAAGGAAAACACATGCATATATATGATAATTTCAGTGAATAGGTAACAAGGATAGTCCCATGTTATACTTGCCTTGATCAAAGCGATACTCTGGATGACTCTGCTGATCTGGCTCAAAGTAATACTCCTGATCGTCCAGAAACTGCTCACCGTCTAAACCCGATCACCAATCAACAACATACATACAATCGAACAAACATACACGAAGCAAACAAAGAGATATATTTAGAACAGTAAACCAACAGTAACAAAATAATAATAAAATTTTATAAAACTCTTCTACACGTTCCTACGATCACACAGACGTAAAGATCACAAAATTCGGAGTTAAAACGTGAAAGTTATGAATTTCCTACGATTTCCTATAGATAAATAATTACTTTAATATAAACTCGAAAATTAATTTTTCCAAACCTACTGTACAACTATACCAACATATAGAGCTCGCAAATACGAACCTAACGCAACTTGAACGGATCAAATCGGAGTTAAAACGAAGATTTTATGACCAAAACAAGTTTAGTGGCAAAACTGTAAATCTCAGAAAACGTATTTTTGATTTACCGGAAAGAATTACGCTTTCAAAACGAAGAGACGGATTTCTGATAATGCGCCATGGACCACGGGTTCTATTAAGAAAAAGGGCAGGGACTCTTTAGCAATTTTTACCCGCGAAGGGGTATCTTCTAATCCTACCCATTGATCACCAGATGAACGGCTACCATTCAATCCAGGAGAGAGAGAAGAAGTCGGCCTCCGCCCTCAACGCCGGCCGGCGGCCGCCATGGCCGTCGCAACCCACGTCGCCGGAAACGGTGATTCCCGCTACTTAGACCACCAAACGGCCCATGACTTGTTCCAATCGGACAAGAAGCTTAACGCGATCTTACCTACACGGTTTAGGAGTGCTACGACGACCCGAGGAAAGGACGCGGCTCGGGGATGAACGGCAGCGTCATTGCCGGCCGCGGTGAGCTCCAATCCCGTGATATAAAGCACAAAAACTCAAAAGAAGAGCATGGGGAGGGAGAGGATAAGCTGACAAACTCACCTAAGCGAAGAAAGAAGGCGCAAAACCACCCGTAAGTGACGGCGACGTGCGACCGAACTCGCCTAGGGTTCCAAGCTCGCAAGGCTCGATTTCACGAGCTAAACTCGGCTTTTAGATGGAAAAAGGGGGTGAGGGGGTCGCGGCGTTGCTCTTATAGCACCCAAAACCCCGTATTCGGTTAGAAAATCCCGAAGAATCCGTTGGAGATACGACGGTGGTCGCACTCGTGTCCGACCCGGCTACGATGCGAGGTAGAAGAGGGCGCTGACAAGCGGGCCCCATCCGTCAGCGAGACGATAAAGGGATAGGCGTGCGCGGCAGGTAAGTCTATTTCTCTTTTTTTTATCTATTTGTTTTCAAAACCTTTTAAACAAATTTTCAAATCCAAATCAAATAAAATAAAGTCCACACCACAAAATAAAATAAATGCAATAGCATGAATGCATCATCAAATATTCTATCTAAAATTTTAAATCCTAATTCCCCATTAATTATTATCTAAATTATTTAAAACCCACTAATTCTAAATTTTGATTTTTTTGGGTGTTACAAATTCTACCCCCTTAAAAGAATCTCGTCCTCGAGATTGGACTGCTTACTCAAATAACTGCGGATATGACTTCCTCAATTCATCCTCTCTTTCCCAAGTTGCCTCTGCCTCTGAATACCTATTTCACTGAACCTTGCACATTTTAATAACCCGACTTCGAGTAACTCTCTCAGCAGTTTCTAAAACCTTGATCGGAAACTCTTCATAGGTAAGATCCTCTTTATCAGTCAATTCCTCTAAAGGTATATGCTCCTCAGGCACACGTAAACACTTCTTAAGTTGAGAAACATGAAACACATCATGCACCCCAGACAAACTCTCAGGCAATTCTAATTGGTAAGCAACTTCACCACGTCTAGCAATAACTTTGAATGGCCCAACATACCGTGGTGCTAACTTGCCTTTCATGTTAAACCTCTTCACACTTCTCATTGGTGACACCTTCAAATAAACATAATCACCTACTTCAAAAATTAGATCCCTTCTCTGGTTATCAGCATAACTTTTCTGACGAGATTGTGCTATTCTCAAATTTTCACGAATCACTCGCACTTGATCTTCCGCATTTCTAAGAACATCAGTACCAAATACCTGAGACTCACCTGTCTGATCCTAGAACAATGGAGTTCTACACTTACGTCCATACAAAGCCTCAAACGGTGCCATCTTAAGACTCTGTTGATAGCTATTATTGTAAGAGAATTATGCATAAGGCAAACTCTTATCCCAACTAGTTTCATATTGCAATGCACAGGCTCTCAACATATCTTCCAGTACCTGGTTGGTTCTTTCAGTCTGTCCATCTGTCTGTGGATGATATGCTGTACTAAAATTCAGCTTTGTTCCCAAAGACTCATGTACAGCTTTCCAAAAGTGTGACGTAAACTGCGAACCTCGATCAGATACAATCTTCTTTGGAACTCCATGCAAACATACTATCTCTCCATATACAACTCTGCCAATTTTGGTCTATTGTAGGTAGTCTTAATTGGTATGAAATGAGCAACTTTAATTAACCGATCTACTATCACCCATATAGAGTCATAACCTCTCTGAGTACGAGGTAACCCCACTATAAAGTCCATACCAACTTCCTCCCACTTCCATTCAGGAATCTTCATTGGTTGCAACAATTCAGCAGGTCTCTGATGCTCAGCTTTCACTCTCTGACAAGTGTCACACACGGCTACATACTCAGCCACATCTCGTTTCATTCCAACCCACCAATACTTCTGTTTGAGATCCAAATACATCTTAGTACTCCTAGGATGAATAGAATAAGCTGACTCATGAGCTTTATGAAGGATTGCTTGCCTAATAACCTAATCCTCAGGTACACATAGCCTCTTTCTAAACCACAAAATCCCATTATCATCCATTTGAAACCCTGGTGACTTACCAATCACTATATCCTCTGCTATCTTCTTTAGTTTCTCATCCTTCAACTGACCCTTGTATATTTCTTGCTCTAATGTAGGTTCTATCACCAATTCCATTGTATTAGTAACAATTCCTAAATTCAAATATTCAAATTCAGCACATAACTCACTAATCATGGACAACATTTGCATCTCATTGGCATAACTCTTCATGCTAAGGGCATTAGCTACAACATTGGCCTTACCAGGATGATAGTGTATCTCTATATCATAGTCCTTGATCAATTCTAACCATCTACGTTGCCTCAAGTTCAGATCAGACTGAGTGAAAATATACTTCAAACTCTTATGATCGGTATATAAATCACTCTTATACCCAATCAAATAGTGTCTCCAAATCTTCAAAGCATGAACTACAGCTGCTAACTCCAAATCATGCGTAGGATAATTCAACTCATGCTTTCTCAACTGCCTAGATGCATAAGCAACATCTCTGCCTTCTTGCATAAGAACACACCACAATCCTTGATGAGAAGCATCACAATAAATAGAGAACTTCTTACTCAAATCTGGCAAAACCAAAACAGGTGTTGTAGTCAATCTCTTCTTCAATTCTTCAAAACTAGCTTGACATTTATCAGACCATACAAACTTGGCATTCTTCTCTAACAGAGATGTCATAGGCTTAGCAAGTTTAGAAAACCCTTCAATGAACCGTTTGTAATATCCGGCTAAACCCAAGAAACTACGAATCTCGCCCACATCAGTAGGTGGTTTCCAATTCAATACATCCTTTACTTTGCTTGGAACCACTGATATTCCACCATTAGAAACAATATGACCAAGAAAAGAGACTTCCTTCAACCAAAACTCACATTTACTTCATTTAGCATACAATTTATGCTCTCTAAGTTTCTACAATACCAACCTCAGATGTTCAGCATGCTCTTCCTCAGTCTTGGAGAATACCAATATATCATCAATAAATACCATCACAAACTTATCAAGATAATCCATGAACACCTTATTCATCATGTACATAAAGTAGACAGGTGCATTGGTCAAACCAAATGACATAACAGTATACTCATACAAACCATACCTCGTAGTAAAAGCTGTCTTGGGAATATCAGAGGCATGAATCTTAAGTTGATGATATCCAGAACACAAATCAATCTTAGAGAACACACAAGCACCTCTCAACTGATCAAACAAATCATCAATTCTGGGCAAAAGATACTTGTTCTTGACAGTTACTTCATTAAGTGACCGATAATCAACACACATCCTCTGACCACCATCCTTCTTATCAACAAAAATAACTGGTGCACCCCAAGGTGAAGAACTAGGACGAATAAAACCTTTATCTTGTAATTCCCTAATTTGTTTCTTAAGTTCTTCTAATTCATCTACTCCCATTCTATACGGTCGTTTGGCTATGGGTGCAGTTCTAGGTAATAATTCAATAAGAAATTCAATGTCTCGGTCAGGTGGCATACCTGACAAATCATCTGGAAAGACATCTGGAAATTCATCGATAACTAGATTCTCTTTGATAGCATCATCATCAAGCTAATTCACTAAGGCGGTTGGCTGCTTCTGCACTGCTACATCCACACTGATCTTCTCCCCATTAGGTGCATTCACAACTACTACCTTCTGCTGACACTGAATCACTGCCTGATTTTGTTTCATCCAATCCATACCCAAAATCACATCAATACCAGATGTCCTCAACACTATAGGAGTTATCTTAAACTCTACCCCCCTTAAAACCGTGCTAACTGGAAGACAACGATTATTGGTTTGCATCGTACCTCCAGATGAGTTTACTAAGAGAGGTTCTTTCATGGCAAGCATGGGTACACTATGCATTCTAACAAAAATGTTGGAAATAAAGGTATGCGAGGCTCCAGAATCAAAAAGAATGGTTGCAGGAGTAGAATGGACATTGAACGTACCAAGCATAACTTCTGGTGCCTCAAGAGCAGTATCTGAAGACACATGATTCACCCTTCTAGTGCCGGATTGCCTCTGGTTGCTTTTCTGGCTCTGAGGAGTCTGCTGGTTCTGCTTCTCAGGACAATGGTAAGACATATGTCCCTCTTTACCGCAGATATAGCATCTAGTAGGCGTGTTGGGAGCACTATTCTTCATTGGAGTAGCATTGAAATTTCCAGTACGAGAAGTCTGTTGTCCACTCTGCTGATACTGTTGACGCTACTGGTAGGAAAAACGTTGCTGAGACTGACTGTTCTGCCAATTCTAAGACCATTTCTGGTTTGAATTGCGATTCCACTGGCTAACTGGTCCTTGGAACTTCTGATGAAAGCCATGCTGAGGATTAGTACGCTGGCGGTTATTGCTTCCTAAACCTTGCTCTTTCATCTTTCTCTTCCTATCCATCTCCTTGCGCTCATTATCAAGCACAATAGCTTTATTTACTAGCTCTTGGAAATTTGCATAATTATTACCCTTCAGCTGCAGACGGAGATCATAATATATTCCCTTAAGAAAGAGACGCTGTCTGTCAGCATCTTCTCTCATTTCATTGGGAGCATAGCGAGCCTACTGAGAAAACTTATCATAATACTCACTGACACTCATCTGTCCTATCCTAAGGTTCCTGAATTCCTCCTGCTTTAGCTCAATCACACCCTCAGGAACATGGCAGGCCTTGAAATCTCTGACAAAATCATTCCAAGTGATAGGAGGAGCATTGTCAGGACGTGCAGCTTGATACGACTCCCACCAAGTCTGAGCTGACCCCTATAACTGACCAGATGCATATAACACCTTTTCCATATCATTACATTGAGCAATGTTCAACTGTTTCTCTACCGCTCGCACCCAATCATCCGCCTCCAATGGATCAGCAGCATGAGAGAACACTGGAGGGCATCCCTTCAAAAATTCTCTATGTTTGTCTCTCACATGAACAGGTGGTGGTCCTCCTGCAGGGGATTATTCTGCATGTGTTGCATGAACATCTGCATCATCTGATTCTGTGTATTCATAAGTTCCTCCATAGTAATGGGTGGGTTAGTACCTCCACGACCTCTGCCATGGCCTCTGGCTGACATCTATTTTCAAAACACAGAAAATGAGACTTAGTACTATCCAAGATGATGTATTCAACAGATAAGCAAATCTGAATTCTCTGGGCGAATTCCAATTTCAGCGGCTCAGTAAAACTGCCATAACTCGAGTTACAGATGTCCAATTAAGGTGATCTTTACATGGTTGGAAAGCTTACAAAATTATCTACGACTTTTATTCACAACACTTTTCCAGATTCTATCAATAAGTTAGTCAAAAACTGCACTTAACCAAAACTGTTTTAGGATTCCAGACTACGCAGTGACCCCAACTTGGAACAGGTATATCTCTTAGCTCATAATAGATAATAAGTGATTCTTATGGGGTTGGAAAGGTACAGAAGTCTAATTATTCCCAGTAAAATTCCTTAAATTTCCCACAAACAGATTTTAAATTATTTCAAAAATATCCCAGACTGATCCAAAAATCAGCAAAAGGCAGAACCAAGTTTACCCAGACCCAACTTATATATTCTTAACCATGGAATTTGTAAACATGTCTACAAAACTCCAGCACACATTACAAAGATCCAAATCACACATTATCATAATAACAATTCATCAATCACACAATTGTTCACACCACAAACTAACACTCGACAATACCAAACTCAAATTGACTCGCAACTACTATCGTTCTTATTACATAGGGATTTCCTAATCTTAATTAAGCTTCTCATAAATCTTGGGATGGCCTAGCTCCACCCTTAGTTCGTCGATCTCCTTATAAGCTTGTTCCTTAAGTTCTTTTTCCTTTAGCAACTCATCCTTCAAATCCACCTCATGGAGAGCCAACTCACGGACCAGTCCCACTATAGCTTGCAAGGTCAAAGATGAATCATCCGCAAGCGGCACGGTCCAAACACCCTTGTCATGTAAGAAACAGGGAAAGTGCCGGAGTGCGCCCTGCAATGTCTTGTCCGAGCGAAGACCATGGTAGTAAACAAACGCATTGTAGGCGACATCCTCCATGCTTGTTTCCACGGTTGCCCGGCTCACTCGGGTGATGAACTTTGACTCCACCTTAGGCTCCTTAGTGGTAGGATCCCTTGTCTTGACCCATAGCTCAGTCTCCCAGTAAGAATCCATCCATGGATGGCTGTACTCCTTGCAGCGATACTCCAACGTAGCTTCCCAATCGTAGTAATAGTTATCCAAGGTTCTTGTCAGCATGTCATGGAAGAAAACATCGGCTTTAGGAACCATGATTTGAAGCTTCGTGGTCCACCCTATGACTGAATCCTCCATTGGTGTGTCACCGACTCTTGATTCAGCACAGATAGCTCTTGGTCACCATTTACATAGGGCTCCTGGGGTTTGAAGCGGGCAATGTACTATGCAGCGGACAACCGGGGATGAGGAGGCATCTACAAGAATTAGACATAGATTAGATGAAATCAATGTATTTTCACAATAGAATAAGGTAGAAGAAGCATAAAAATTTAGCAATTAATAAGGTGAAAGGAATAAGCATGAAATAAGTGAAGCATGGATGCTAATAATGACCATTCTAACTAGGCTTGCGTCCTACAATCAACACGACTCTGATACCAATTTGTCACACCCATTTTTAAGGACAAAATAGGATGCATAAAAGAATCATGTGCACCCCAGGACATGATTGCACACACAAGTAGATAAATTACATAGTATCATCACAGTGCTTATTACATAGTGAATAAATATTTAACACATAGTCTTGAACAATAAATAATAGTAACTAGTAGTAGATCTTCCGCGGAAACTCCAAACACAAAGACACGGTTGACTGGTTGACACCAAGTCTAGTACTCATTACGATAATCTTCCTCACAATCTTCATCTGTTATGGTGGAAATAGCAAGGGTGAGTCCATGTCGAACTCAACAAGTATAACACAGGGTTTATGTGGCACAAAAGGCTAGATACTGTTTAACTACGTTTAGCTTTTAATCATCATATATTTAGCCATTAGGTAGCATCAAGATAATCCACTTCCCATTAATGAACCAATGATCAATTGTAATAAGGATAATGTCACACCCTAAAATTTCTATTTTGGGTTGTGCATAGGAAACACTAAATAAAATAAATGTTCGGACAAAATTTCCTAAGTTTAGTTTATGATAGCATCAATTAGTTATAGAAAAATGAAAAAAATAAGGATCTTTAATTTTTCTAAACTAATTTGACGTGCTATTGTTTGATGTGATGTTGCTTGTTAACTCTTGTGTTATGAGAGTGAGCAAGGTCTTTAAAAATACGTTTAGTAGGTCGATCTTTCTTCTCCGGCATACCTTTATCTTTTTCTATAATCAATATTCCTTGTTTCTCATATCAAGTTTTCATCGGGAGCTTCCTAAAAATCTTCTCTTTTGTAACGCAAATTATTCCTTTCAGTTTCTCGCCCACCAATCAATATCTACAAACTTCTTGGAAATTTTTCCAGCTTTTCTAGAATTTGTTCCCACTTTTCTGTGAGCATAATCTAATTTTTAGATGCTCCAAATTATTGTATCATGAGCTCCAAATACTTTATCTGAGTTCCTCATGTTCCATAATGTCTCAGAGAATTTTCCCTGAATTTTTAGAGCTTTCGGAGTATTTTTCATGGCTTAAATAATAATTCTGGACTTTTCTAGAATTATTTTATCCATGAAATTAATTAATTCCTAAAATAATAAATCTCTCATTTTACTCCAACGCTCAAAGCCCATGTTGCCGATGATGTATCTTGGGCAGAAGGAGCAGTTTGTTCAGTGGGCTGACTGACGGATGTTGGAGCAGACGCAGGGGCTGGTGTAGATTTCTGTCGTTTCTGTTGAGCCTCAGCATCGGTCAAAGCTTTACGCTTTGTTTGTGCTTCAACAACAACTGGCTGGGGGGCATCAACATCAGTTGGTTGAGGAGCCTGCATGCTTGGTGTGCTTGCCGATATGCCCGTTTGTTGCTGCAAAAACGGGAATAAGATTGGATATTTAACAGAGAAAAAATGTAAAAATAAAAATACCTCTGAAGAGGGAGTAGAAGTCGTGGTGCTTGGTAAAGTTGCCGATGACGAACCAGCTGCAGCTTGCACACCCTGATAGTTGTGTGTTAATGTAGAGTATATCGGCAGAAAACAGAGTAAGTAAGGATATTACCTTAAAAGCCTTGATTAGGTTTGAAGCAGCAGCCTTTGGAGAAACCCTGGATGTTCCCAATCTTGGTCTGGAAGAGATGGTTTTGGTGCGAGCCCTTTGGAAGGTCAAGGCTTCTAAGGTGGGGGCGTTATAGCCGATTGTTGAGACCGGAGAGGCTGGAAGGAGGTTGAAGGGTTTTCCACTTTTGCTTGTTGGTGGAACTGGATCATCGACCTGTTTCAAGGAAGGTTAGCTGCCGATATGCAAATACAAGGAAATAAAGAAACAAAAGTTAAAAGGAACTTACTGCATTATCAGGAATTGCGTATTCGAGATCGATCATATGCCGATATGTATGAACAGATGTTGAAAACAACTGTTCTTTCCACTCTTGCCACCACTGCTTATATGATTCTGTTATGAAGGATGCTGGTGACCAGGTGGAGAGATCGACATTTGAGATATCGGCATCGGGAGCAAGCCTTACTATCCTGCTCCATTCAGTTCCAGTGGTAATGATTTCTCTGGGTTTTATCACATCAGCATAACATAACATGATTGGTAGTTGCCCAAAAGCCAGCTGGCGGGATACTGCCGATGGATTGTAAAATTCATAAGTAATGTGGGAAGCTTTCCCGCTACCAAATGTGTTGACTGGAATTGCTCTAGGGGTGATAATGGCCGTCATAAGATCGTTGTCTTGGTTCAGATCACTATCGGCGAAATTGAAGAGGAGAGGGAACTTGTTGTCCTCATCAATGTAAGGTACCCAAGCCCTAAGGTCACGAGTGAGGCCATGGTAGAAAGTCTGAAAAAAATCTGCCGATTTGGTCTTCATTAGCATCTGTCCCGGGAAGGACAATTATAGCTTCACCAAAGTTGAGAGGAGGGCGTGTTGCTGGTTCATCATCTCTGAGGACGTGATCTTCGGGAATTTCTCGTGGGAATTCTTGAGCAAAGAGATCCCATTGTAAACGCTTGTGCATGTGAGCGTTTAACCACATATTGACAAACCACCATGGGCCTCCTAGATTGCCGATGGGTTCGCAAGTATGAGCTTCTGGGATACTTGGTGGAGAAGGTGGTAGGTTGAGCTCAGGAGATATCGGCCAAGTGGGAATCTGACACCATTGGCTAAGAGTTCTGCCGCTGGGAGGAAAGCGTTAGTTGGTCCTACCGATCGACCGCAGAAAATAAACTTTTCCAGCCACATGTTCAGGAATGTGGCATGTTCCCTTTGATTGACGGTGCCAGTCTTCTGGTACTCTTGGATGTAGCCTGTCCAGCCACCGATGTTGCGTGTATTAACTCTGTATTCAGCTTTTCTGCCAAAAATATGGCCTTCATCGACAGTTGAGATGTCCAAACCTGTGAGCATATAAACATCGGCAAGAGTAGGAGCACATGGGCCATGTCCAAACATGAAGGTGTTGGTGGTGTCGGACCAGAACTGAGCGGCAGCTATCATCATGGATTCATTTTTTTGTATATAGGCAATGGATAGACTGATACACTGATCTATCTTCCGTTCTGCCCAGAATACTTGCATTGATCTGTTGACCCTCAAGAACCAGTTTTTCCACCCTTTGGTGGGTTTGGGCCAAGAACGGAACGTGTCTTTCCACAGATTCAAAGAGAAATTTTGAGATTTGAAGGGAATACGATTTGCCTCTGCATTAATCAGATCAGTTGGATCTGGGTCACCCATTGGACCTAGGCAATGGAGAGGAGGCTGATGGGTTGGAATCACCAGTGTGTTGCGAAGTTCCTGAGTTTGGAGGGTCAAGAAAATGGAAGAGAAAGAAAAATGTCGGCTGTAAGAACTCGCAGGGAACCGAAAGGATTAAAGTAAAAGTAATAAGAGGAAGAACGAACCGCAGGGACGTCGAAGTTAACAGCCATTGCTTCAAGCAGATGAGGGCACGAGCTAGAAACTTGAAGATGATGATGGCTCTGGAGAGTTGAGGATGCGCGGTCGTTGGTTAGGGTTGCCGCCGGAGTGAGAATGCCAAGGGATGGAGTTTGAAGGTAGAAGATGAACAGCCTGGAGAAATCTATTTATAGGTTATTTGGAGCAGGGGTATTCTTGACTTATCTCTACGCCGTATGTGGATGGATCGAGGTGGTTCAGTTGGATATGGTAACTGTTCGCACGACAATCGAGGGATGGTACAGAAGATTTGATGGCAAGTAATCATGACTTGAAGGATATCTCGATACAGGATTTTTCAGTTCTAAAAAAATGATGCGTTGTGGTAAGATCTTGCTGATGAATTGTTATTTTGGTATCTCAACCGTAATTAAGGCAAAGAAGGTTGGAAAATGTGCGATATTTATTGAGATACATGGATTGGATCTAGATTTGATTGAATCTGGTAATAAATCATGTTATGCTTGGAGAATGGGTTGAAGAAATAGGTGATAGCAAGCATCAGTTGGAGTAAATTTCGAAGCATCAGTATCTTATACTCCGAAATTGGGGGGCATGTGTTGACATCGTTTTTAGCACGTGTCAAGATGATCAGGAAGGGCTAATCAACAGAGGAAAGATTACCGTGTAAAATGATAGCCAAGGAGAATAAGTTTGTTTTTGAGTGGTGGCAGTGTATGGATTTAATTTGAAATGTTGCCGATGAGGTTAAGGGTATTGTTGCCGATGCCGATGAAAGAGGGTTTGGAGACTGCTGCCGATGAGACAGGGGATGTATCGATGAAGACTGCAGCCGATGATACAGGGGATGTACCGATGAAGACTGTAGCCGATGAAACAGGGAATGTACCGATGGAAGGAGCTCGAAGGCTGCTGCCGATGGAACAGGGACTATAACGCTGAAAAGGAGGTCGATGAGAGTACCATCGTGATTAAGGCGGACTATAAAGTAAAATAGGAGTTAATTTCCTTGTGTGTGTCTAGTGGAGTCTGAGTTGTATCGAAGTCATGTTTTTTTTCCTTAGATTTGGATTTAGTGTCCTAGTCGTATTTGGTTATGTTTCTATAGATCAGGGTATAAATATAGAGTGAAGGGCAATGTAATATGGATCAATCAATACATCAAAAAACAGCTTTTACTCTTATTTACATCTACTTTTCGGCGACTTCGTCAATTTGCATATTTTTCTTTTTTTACGAGTTCTCATCGATTCGACGAGTTGCATTGCTCTAAGTGCAATCTTCGTTGATCCTCGAGTTCCGCGTGAGTACCTCTTGGCCGTGACTTCCGGGCGTATCGCTATTGTCAGGACCAAAGTACTCGTATCTTCATCCTTGTCGATTAACAGGTCAAATCGACTGGCACGCTTTGGATATCGACTTCGGGTATTAGCCCTTTGTGTTTGCAGATTCACTTTTGCATCAACAGTATGCCAGTGATCATATCCCCTAGCCCAAATAAGGACTCTGTTGACGGTCCTTAAGTATCAATTATAACTATTAAATAAATAGAGAAAAGGATCCAAATGAAACCAACACCTAGACTTAGGGTTTTATCTGACAGAATTCCACGAGTTTTGCTGTTTATCTATTTCTGTAGGGGGTTATCAGGAAATACGGAAGAAAGGCCCACATGTCGGATTAATGACGGGATATTAACCGAACACGTAATTATCTTACATCTAGAAGAGTCCAGAAGCCACGAGAACGAACGGGAGGCGTAACAGAGCCGGACACAGGGCGCCTGCCCTGGTCCTTAGGGCGCCCGCCCTGGCCCCGGAGCCAATCAGGCTCCGCCTCGAGGATTATGCTCCACCGACCTAGAGGATCAAGGAAAACCGCACGATCAATGTCGGTTTGATCCGACGGCCCAGATTCATCCGAAAGGGCTATATAAGCAAGGCCCCTGCCCCTGGAGGAGAGGCCCTCGTCTCATACTTCAAACCCTAATTCAGGAGGAGAGCCTCTGATCAAGCCCTAGAGCCACCACATCAACTAGATCTCTAGTTAGCATAGCTACATAGGATTAGAACTAGAAGGAGTCAATCTTCGATTGGTTCCCGGATCTGTCAAGAGGATTCTTAGTAATTCCTCTATTGTTCTTCAATTGTTCATCTTTGTTCTTCAATATTATGAATATGACTTTGTTCTATTTCAATATATTGGTTATGACTTTGCTCTACTTGATTATATTTGCAGTTATATTGTTCTTAGTTTATCATAGTTATATGCTTGGCTTAGTTAGATTGGAATTATATACATGCCTAGGATCGTATAGCGTTTATCTATGTGTACAGTGGGTGAATGATAATTATTGTGTAGACGTGGTGTCTATACCGTATTTATCTGCGATTGCACCCTATATGCCGAATTGTGGGGTAGTTCGATAGTGACAGCTTCGTTGATTCTTATATAGTCCCCCTCTCGTGTATAGGGCAGGCAGAGCAACACTATTACAGGGGAGTGATTGCTATGTTCTTCATCTTCCTTGCTAATATTCACTATGCATGGATATAGTCTTTTCTCACCATGATTGCCAAGTATAATTGCACTAACTATGATATGCTAGACTTTATAGTTAATAATAACTTAGGGAATATCTTTGTAGTTCATCCTAATTCCATGCTAATGACTTGCTAGAATATATGTTGAGGTGCTTATCATTATTATATGTGGCTAGCTGATCAGATTAATTATCTTTGTCACCATTATCACTTTACCTTTACTTTATGTGACATTTATCCCTGTATAAAGAGATTGATAAATACTCTCGGTTATACATGTAATGATGTGTACTCAGTTTCATATTCTCATTCCATTATCAACCATGATACTTAGAAATCCCTACCCAGTGGTAAAAATATAAATAACGATACCTGGAATACTTCCCGGTTAAAATGCTACATCGGTATTAATCTGTGCGCTTGCAGATCCCTTTTATTATTTATCTTGATGAGCAAATGCATATTTCAATACCGCGTCTCTCATGTCATGCTGGGGATGACAACTTGGCTTAAGTGGCATGAGGGATAGGTTTGGCATTTTTGGCGCCGTTATCAGAATTAGAAAACTAAGTCTACTTTTGGTAGTGACGTTAAGAATGCCCAACAAGCATTTTTGGCGCCATTGCCGGGGAAGGTTGATTACTAAGTAGGAATGAATATGGAACTTTGAGTCATCATTTGCATCACTAATCTGATCGAGCTTATCAATTCTCTTATACAGTTTTACCCCTGTATTTTCCATTTTGATTATTTATTGCAGGGTGATGCATGAATAGAAGACATCTTCCAGACAACTTTATTGACGATCCCGAAGCCTTATTCAGAAGAACAAGAGCCAAGCTCAAGAAGACATCGTCAACACTTCTGCACAAACCTTCATCCAAATCCGAAGACCGCCGAAGTTTCATCCGGAATTTGTCGACTGAATTCGAAGCCATGGCGAACAAGTCGATCCGCGAGTTCTCAGCTCCCACTACGGACAACATCCGCACTGGACCTGCTGGGGAGATCGACCGCAACTTCGAGCTCAAGCCTGGGCTCATCAACATGGTGCAAGCTAATCAGTTCTGTGGGAAGCCATATGAAGACGCTAGTGCTCATCTTCAACACTTCCTGGAGATCTGCAGCACTTTCACCATGGCTGAAGTCCCCAGAGACGCCATACTACTTCGCCTTTTCCCATTCTCACTGTTGGGGAGAGCGAAGCAGTGGTTCTACGCTACAAAGGAGAAGAACACTACGTGGGCACTCTGCTCCATGAACTTTCTGGCCAAATTCTTTCCCATGGGCAAGACCAATGCTCTCCGTGGGAAGATTACAAGTTTTCAGCAACAAGATGATGAATCCGTTCCAGAAGCATGGGAGCGTTTCCAAGACTACATCCTAGAATGTCCCCATCATAGAATGGAAAGCTGGCTACTGATGCAGACATTTTATCATGGGCTCATTAACAGTGCCCGTGAAACCATGGATGCTGCAGCTGGAGGAGCATTCCTATCACTCACCATACCTCAAGCCACAGCTCTTGTGGAGAAGATGGCATCCAACCAAGGTTGGAATGAAGAAAGAACTCAGACACGCAAGAGAGGTGGAGGTATGCACCAGCTCAAGGAGGTAGACATGCTGTCTGCCAAGCTAGACCTACTCATGAAGAAGCTCGATGATCGAGCTGGAGAAAACAAAGAAGTCATGCACGTCTACGACTCTCACATGACTTGTGAGGAGTGTGGAGGTACTGGACACTCGGGCAATCACTGTCCTGAGTTGCTGGAGGACGTGAACTACATCAACAATAACAACAACTACTACAACCGTCCTCAGCAGAATCAAGGTTGGAATCAACAGAGGCCTAACTACTCAGGTAATTACCAAGGTAACAATTCATTCAATAATAATAATAATTATCCACCTTTGAGAGAGTTAGTATCCAACCAAGGAAAGCTAATGGATAACCTGTCTAAGAAATTGGCATCTAATGATAAAATACTAGAAAATATAAATAATAGAATGGATAATTTCTCTACTGCCATCAAGAACCAGATTAGCTTTAATAAAATGATTGAATCTCAGTTGAATCAAATAGCTGCTGCTGTTCCTGCTACTAACCCCGGTATACCATCACAACCGGAAGGACTAGAATCTGCAAATCTTGTAGACATGTTTGATGCAGGAGATTACTGGAGTAACCCTATCGTGGAAGTAAGTACTGACCGTCTGCCGGTCAAGAGAGGCGATCCAGGACGCCCCGTCATCCCAATCTCCATCGGCATGCGAGACTTCCCAGAAGCACTCTGTGACTTTGGCTCCAGCGTCAACATCATGCCCAGGGTACTCTATGAAAAACTCTTTTCACAACCATTATTAGAAACAACCATGTGTTTGCAGCTTGCAGATAGGACACTGAGTTTCCCGAGAGGAATATTGAAGAACATCTGTGTCCGAGTGGGTTCCTCGTACGCTCCAGCAGACTTCGTAGTGATAGATACCGGTTCTGATGAGAGGGCTCCCGTCATCCTAGGGAGACCATTCCTGAACACCGCGGGAGCTGTCATCTATGCTAGTGCTGCCAAGATCAGTTTCTACATCAAGGGGAGGAAGGAAACGTTTTCCTTCAAGAACAAGACCGCACAAATCCCAGAGCAACCCCAATATGAACCAAGGAAGAGGACCAACAGGAGGAACAAGAGCAAGAAGCAAGTATGGACCGAGACAGCTAAGATGGTCACTGCCGTGCACAAAGGTCAAGATCGCCAACTCAAGTCACCGTTCTTGCCTAAGAAGGACGACCCAGGTATGCCAAGCATTTATTGCTCCATTAATGGGTCCCACTTCTACAAGACACTTTGCGACACTGGGTCGGGCGTCAACATAATGGCCAAGGTCACCTATGAACTTCTGTTCGGAACCATGCCCTTAAACCCAACATATATTCAGCTCCAGATGGCAGATCAGACATTTCGACAGGTCGAAGGTACAGTAACTAACGTCCCTGTCAAGATAGACGATCACTTTGTCCATACAGACTTTCAGGTTATTGACATGGGAGAAGATGAATATGATCCACCCATCATCCTTGGAAGACCATTCCTTAGTACTGTCAAAGCAATCATCTACATTGGAACTGGAGAAGTCCACATGCACTTCCCCTCTCAGAAGGTACGTCTTTACTTTACTGACCCTAACTATGTATTTGAAGAATCCAAGCAGGTCAGGACAAGAAGAAGGCGGCGTAACCACAATCAGAAGCAACAGGTCATCAAGGACGAATGGGCAGATTATGAAGGAGAAGTGGTAAGATCTGAAGACATACCACTCAACCAACACTGTCCTGAGGAGACCAAAGCACCGAGACAGGTATGGAAAGAAAAGATAGTTGTACATGAAGAAGAGACGCCGCCGGAACCACCGACTACGCCATCCACCAAGTCCCAGGACGACTGAACGAATAAGAGTCCCGTTCGGAGGATTTAAAAACACCGAACACCTTGCCAAGAGGTAACTTGGTAGTTATCCTTTCCTTTTAATTATTTACTTTATCTTAAATAGTTTGCTTAGTTAATCATATTCATACTATCTTAAAAAAGAAAATAAAAATGTTAAAAACCCTAAAGCCCCATGTGAGTATGCGAGTGGCATAAAACCCATAAGTACATTCACTGTGGTGGCATAAAATATATATATATATATAATAAATACATAAATATTTTCTTCTGCTTTATAAAAGAAAAAAAACAACATAAAAAATCAAGGAGGCTCAGCATGATAAAGGCTAGATATTTATGCTAACACTTAATCAGTTCCACAAAGCTTTGTTGTCTATTTGAGCTTCACAGAATTCAAGGAGACTAGCAGACAGAGGACATTCTAATCGCTGTCAGGGTGCTGCCGACTTTCAAATACATCTCCGCCATCTGCTAGCTACATCAGAAGAGATTATGTCAAGATCCAGCTTGGGGGAGAGCACCTCCATTATCTTGCTAAGTATTTCTATCTTTATCTTTATATTTATATATACTTCTACCCTATAAAAATAAAAATATACATAACTATGAAAAAAAACCAAATAAAGATTTTGTGCTTATATATATATATACCTATATCTTTTGCTTAGTGTGTTTTAATAAATAAATAAAGTGGCTATGCTAAACTGAATCTAAATAATAATAAAACTCTAGCATGGATATGATGAATAGTTGCTTTGCCTAACTTTCAAATTTGAAGTCCTCTCTCTAAGTTTAGACATAACTGTTATCATTTAAAGCTTGCTCTAAACCTGAACTTGTGGGAAGAGAACTTGATCTAAAGTCTAAGTTGTTAACGGATATGATATGGGAAGGTTGAGCTGCTGTTTATCTATTCCTAGAGATGCTAGAATTCTGGAGAATTTTATCTTTGAAAATCTTAAAATGCTACATGATGAGTTCCTGTATGATGAGAGTTTAAGTTCCTACCACAGCCATACATACATGCTTGCTAGACTTTAAGCCATACCTTTACTTTTTACTGCTTATGAGCATTGAGTGTAGTCAAGCTATGTAGACCCTTAGGAGCTTGTCATGCGGTTAAAATCAAGATTCACTTGCACGATCACTCATACATGCTGCTTCTACTCCGGAAGTACGCATCCACATATATCCACTCATTCTCATCTCCAGATCCACATAAAATTATTCTACTCCTAATCCGGGAGAGAATAGCCAAAAATATTTTCCCATTCTTGTTATCCCCTGTGAAATAAATGCTCAAGCTATTTTGGTTACTACCACTTGCTATATTGTTCTAAGGAGATGAGTGCTCTATACGAGGAAATAAAAAGGGGCAAGTGCCCGGAACCTCGAAAAGAAAAAGATACGAGGAAATAAAAAGGAGCAAGTGCTCGGAACCTCGATGAAAAAAAAATAAAAAGTGTGAGAAAAGAGGTAAAAATGGACAGGTGTCCGACAGTAGAATTAGGGGTACAAGATACCCACCTGAAAGGAAAAAAAAGAAAATATAGAGCACCTCATTCTCCTCAAGAGCTTTAAAAGCAAGAAAGGTACGTATCCCCTCAAAAAGAGCAAAAGTAGAATTAGACTTTCATCACTACCACCATACACCATTTACTCGCCACACATGCACATCTTGATTTGACTTATTGGCTTGTTTCTCTGGATCCATGGTTTGACTATGCAATAAATGTCTTGTAAGTATGTATACTTTATCTCCCACCGATAAGCTCCAGATATCAAAAGCCTTATTAGAATAGGATGAGAGAGAAGGCAATGTCACTCTACCTAATACCACAAATACTACATACTTTGCTTTGAGAGAAGGCAGACATCATTACTGCCTTGGTGAGGATCCAGAAATACCACAAAAGAGAGGCCTGAGAGAGTCATACAAGGAATCTCTGAGTTTTATTTGAAAATCTGCAAAAAACTCCAGAGCTATAGCTGATCAAGAATAAGAGACATGGCGCTTGACTAGACTGTTCTATCTTTTAACCGCTCAAGACAAAGGTGACGGTTGCAAGCCCCATGGTGAAAGGTATAATGAGTAAGTTTTAAGTCTTGACAATTTACTTTAACTCAGAGATGAGACTCTATTTGAAAGCATGTGTACCGTCAAAATTCAAAGGCATTTCAGCAACTACTGAGTCTCTCCTTGCTCAGGGATGAGCAAGAGGTAAGCTTGGGGGAGTTTGTTGACGGTCCTTAAGTATCAATTATAACTATTAAATAAATAGAGAAAAGGATCCAAATGAAACCAACACCTAGACTTAGGGTTTTATCTGACAGAATTCCACGAGTTTTGCTGTTTATCTATTTCTTTGGGGGTTATCAGGAAATACGGAAGAAAGGCCCACATGTCGGATTAATGACGGGATATTAACCGAACACGTAATTATCTTACATCTAGAAGAGTCCAGAAGCCACGAGAACGAACGGGAGGCGTAACAGAGCCGGACACAGGGCGCCTGCCCTGGTCCTTAGGGCGCCCGCCCTGGCCCCGGAGCCAATCAGGCTCCGCCTCGAGGATTATGCTCCACCGACCTAGAGGATCAAGGAAAACCGCACGATCAATGTCGGTTTGATCCGACGGCCCAGATTCATCCGAAAGGGCTATATAAGCAAGGCCCCTGCCCCTGGAGGAGAGGCCCTCGTCTCATACTTCAAACCCTAATTCAGGAGGAGAGCCTCTGATCAAGCCCTAGAGCCACCACATCAACTAGATCTCTAGTTAGCATAGCTACATAGGATTAGAACTAGAAGGAGTCAATCTTCGATTGGTTCCCGGATCTGTCAAGAGGATTCTTAGTAATTCCTCTATTGTTCTTCAATTGTTCATCTTTGTTCTTCAATATTATGAATATGACTTTGTTCTATTTCAATATATTGGTTATGACTTTGCTCTACTTGATTATATTTGCAGTTATATTGTTCTTAGTTTATCATAGTTATATGCTTGGCTTAGTTAGATTGGAATTATATACATGCCTAGGATCGTATAGCGTTTATCCATGTGTACAGTGGGTGAATGATAATTATTGTGTAGACGTGGTGTCTATACCGTATTTATCTGCGATTGCACCCTATATGCCGGATTGTGGGGTAGTTCGCGATAGTGACAGCTTCGTTGATTCTTATATAGTCCCCCTCTCGTGTATAGGGCAGGCAGAGCAACACTATTACAGGGGAGTGATTGCTATGTTCTTCATCTTCCTTGCTAATATTCACTATGCATGGATATAGTCTTTTCTCACCATGATTGCCAAGTATAATTGCACTAACTATGATATGCTAGACTTTATAGTTAATAATAACTTAGGGAATATCTTTGTAGTTCATCCTAATTCCATGCTAATGACTTGCTAGAATATCTGTTGAGGTGCTTATCATTATTATATGTGGCTAGCTGATCAGATTAATTATCTTTGTCACCATTATCACTTTACCTTTACTTTATGTGACATTTATCCCTGTATAAAGAGATTGATAAATACTCTCGGTTATACATGCAATGATGTGTACTCAGTTTCATATTCTCATTCCATTATCAACCATGATACTTAGAAATCCCTTCCCAGTGGTAAAAATATAAATAACGATACCTGGAATACTTCCCGGTTAAAATGCTACATCGGTATTAATCTGTGCGCTTGCAGATCCCTTTTATTATTTATCTTGATGAGCAAATGCATATTTCAATACCGCGTCTCTCATGTCATGCTGGGGATGACAACTTGGCTTAAGTGGCATGAGGGATAGGTTTGGCATTTTTGGCGCCGTTATCAGAATTAGAAAACTAAGTCTACTTTTGGTAGTGACGTTAAGAATGCCCAACAGACTCTTACGTGGCTTATTAAGTACTAACTTGGGGGTCTTGTTTGCTTTCTGTTTCGTCGTCAATACGGCGTGATATTATATGGATTCCATCCGTTTGGGTGGTAATGTATGGATCAAACACCTCAACGCTCTGGTAAGTGTGAGTTGTAAGAGCATGACCATCCAACCGTCGGTCTAGGGGAGAGTAGTTGTGGTTACTCACATACCTACAAGTTTGATCATGTAATTATGAGAGTACTTAATTGTGGGTATATCTGTCGGGTAGCTGTGATACTGAAGTATATACATCGAGGGATGTATACATGGAAAGTATTTAGTTTACTGCTTACTTTGTATGCTTTATTGGGAAACTGTTGGGCTAAAATGAAATTTTCTGTAGGTACACTAACAACGCATCGTTGTAGACTGATAGTTTTGCCTATATGAGAGAGCGTATGTATGCCATTGCCTAGTGTTAGAAGTTTAAAATTCTACTAGGGTGAGAGGACGTACGGAACGTGCATGCATCATGTTTATTCATGTCATACATATCATATTACTCCCTCCTTCAAATTTAATTGTCCCGACTAAATTAAATTTCATATCCCCTAAATTATCCTCACCTTCAGTTATACCCTGTGTTCTACAGATGGCTCGCACCAGGACTACCGCTCGCAAGTCCACCGGAGGTAGGGTTCCTCGACACCAATTAGCTCCTCGTGAGCCCCGTCCTGAGCCTACCATGGAGGAAAGGCTGAGGGCAGAGTTGGCCTAGGTAACTGCAGAGAGAAATGTGGTCCAACAACGTATGGAGCAAGTGACCCAGGAAAGAGATCAGGAAACACTTGTGGTCCAGAGGTTGATAGTTGTTCATCGCAACTGTGAGCGCATGCTAGTCCACATGTTGAACCAGCAGAATGAAGCCTGACACGAAGAGAATATCTTGAGGGCTCGATAGGTTGAGCTTGAGCAGCAGTTGGCAGCTGCAGAAGAGTACAACGACAACCTTCATGAGGAAGTTCACCTGCTAAACAATCAGCTCAATCATCTTCTTCCTCATGACAATAACGATGATGAGGAGATGGGCTCTGGTGTCATCATGGCTGAAGATGATGATGACCTTGAGATTGATGGGCCAGAAGATGTTCCACCTGAAGAAGAAGATGATGAGGAACTAGAACCTGCTAGTGATGAAGACGGAGGGGAGATCTTCGACACTGACTCGAAGGACAATCCTTAGTTTAGCTTATCGCATAGCTACTGCACTAGCATTATCTTTTGTTGCCTTCCATGTGTGGGAGAGTGGTTTGTAGTAAGTTGATCTTTAGGATGTAACAGTGAACCCTATGTTATCCTAGATGTTTGTTTAAACACGTTGAATTCCGGTCACGTGGGATTTCTCGTTGTGTTGAGTTCGATTTGGTGTCACGATTAGTACTCTCCGGTGCTATGACAAAACCAAGGGCCTCCTGTGGCACGCGACATAAGGTGTGCTGCTCGGCACGCGCTGGTATCGAGGTTGCTAGTCATGATCCATCGTGGAACTGCACCAATGTGTTATCTTCTCATGATCATTTCCTTCGTTATCTTTTCCTAGTTGTTGGAAGGTCTTATATCGGATTAGGACACCTCTATTATATAAGATTGAAACCTTGATGGTTTGGATGTAACCTGTCAAATCTATTTGTACTCCATGCATGTGAGCCTTTAATAAATTCCATCCATATTGTCGGTAAACCTCGTTATTGATAAGTACATCGCATGAATGCGTCAATTGATGGGCTTGATGAGGTTGTGTGGTTGTGATGAATTATTGTGCCTCTATTTGTTGTGTGAATTCATTTCCTCCAATGAAATCAGTTTAGCATAATAACACAATTCATCTATAAATTTTCCCACATCGTCAGTGCTCATTGGCTATGCATTTTGCAGATGGCGTACAATCTCCGTTGTGGTCGTGGCATTGAGGATGAGGAACAACCACCACATCCTCCACCACCACTCACCCTAGCAGAACTGATGCAGATGGTGGTCGAAGGTCAGCGCCTGTTAGCAAACGCTATGCGCCAGCTAGCCAACCGGAATGCTCGGCATGGTCGTTAGGGACTGGAACCAAATCAGTACAGTGATTTCAAGGACTTTCTTGACACCAAGCCCCTGCTCTTTAAGGAGTCAGAGGAACCTCTGCAAGCTGATGAGTGGTTAAATACCATTGAGCAAAAATTCTGTCTGCTTCGTCTCACCGATGAGCTGAAGACCGAGTATGCTTCCCACCAATTGCGTGGTCCAGCTGGTATTTGGTGGAGTCATTACTGCTCTACGCTGCCCCCTAATGTTCAAATCAATTGGGACTAGTTCAAGGCATCTTTCCATGGAAATTATATCCCTCCAGGTTTGATGGCAACGAAGCACATAGAGTTTATGAAGTTAACTCAAGGCAATAAGAGTTTTACTGAACACCGCAAGCCTTCAATAACCTTACAAGGTATGCAACTGAGTTTGTTGATATAGATGAAAGAAGATTGCTAGTTTCAAGCGTGGCCTCAGTCCAAAGTTGATGAAGACCATGGGTACTAGCAAGTGTACCACTTTCAATGAATTCATCAGTGATGCCCTAACCCAAGAGAACAACAATTCTATTTATGTTGCTTCTAAGAGCCGTAAGAGGGCCTTAGAGGCGGGTGCTTCGCAGTTTCGAGCTCCAGTTGCACCGAGGGCTCCTTCTCGTCCTCCTACAACAGGTGCTAAGTTCCGTCCCCCGCAGAAGAAGGCTCCAACCAAGACTGGGTTTCGAAAGGCTTATACAGTTTCTCTTCCGAAGGGTAATTCTAGCCAAGACAACTCCAGTGTTTCTCCAAGTAACATGCCTTGCTGGAATTGCAATAAGCCGGGTCATTGGGCTAGGAATTGTCCTTATCCTAAGAAGAATGCAAATCAAGGTGGCTATCAGGGGCACGTTCAGTATACTAGCATTGAAGAGATTCCCTCAGGTGAGGTAGTCACTGCCGGTAGTTCCTAATTGACCAACACTCTGCAGTGATGCTATTTGATTCAGGTGCTTCGCATTCATTTATCAGTCCTATGTTTGCATCAAAGTTTCCACACAAATTACATACTGTGGAAAGTGGGGGTTATTACATTAGAGCTACAAGTGGTAATATTCCCACAAACCAAGTAGTTAGTGATGTAGAATTTAAAATAGAAGGGTGAAAGTACTTGATTACCTTAGTAGTTTTTCCTGGACTGGGCATAGATGTCATTTTGGGCATGAATTGGATGAGCCAGAATGGGGTACTCATTGATACATCAACCCGGGTAGTTATGCTCAGAGATCCTACTGATCAGAAAGGTTTTCTAGTGCAACTTCCCTAGCAAATTGATCTCTCTAGTGAAGTTCATGCGGTGCAAACGAACTCAATAGCTGATATTCCCATAGTATGTGAGTTTCCTGACGTCTTTCCCGATGATTTGTTGGGATTGCCTCCAAATCACGATGTAGAGTTTAAAAAAGAGCCGTTGCCTGGCACGGCACTAATCTCTAGAAGGCCATATAGGATGCCTCCGAATGAACTAGCTAAACTTAAGGTCCAGTTGAATGAACTTTTGAAGAAGGGGCTGATTCGTCCTAGTTCATCTCCGTGGGGTTGTCCTGCTATCTTTGTGAAGAAGAAGGACCAGTCGTTACGAATATGTGTAGATTATAGACCTCTGAATGCGGTTACTGTCAAGAATAAGTATCCTCTACCATGCATCGACATCTTGTTTGATCAGTTGTCTAAAGCCAAAGTCTTTTCCAAGATTGATCTGAGATCTAGCTATTATCAAATTAAAATTCATCCTGAAGATGTTTCAAAAATTACTTTCTCTACAAGATACGGTCTCTATGAGTATCTTGTTATGTCCTTCGGCTTGACCAATGCCCCTGCGTACCTCATGTACTTGATGAATTCAGTGTTTATGCTCGAATTAGACAAGTTCGTGGTGGTGTTTATAGATGACATCTTGGTGTATTCTGAGAATAAGGAAGATCACGTTGAACATCTACGTATAGTCCTCACAAGATTGCGTGAACATCAGTTGTATGCAAAATTAAGTGTGAATTTTGGCTTCGTGAAGTACCTTTCCTTGGGCATGTGTTGTCTGATGGTGGAATTATGGTGGATCCCACCAAGGTACAAGAGGCATTGGACTAGAAGGCTCCCATCTCGGTGCACGAGGTTCGAAGTTTTCTAGGATTGGCTGGTTATTATCGTCGTTTCATCCCGTACTTCTCTAAAATAGCCAAGCCAATGACTCGGCTGCTGCAAAATGACATAAGGTTTGTCTGGACTCCTGAGTGTGATACAGCTTTTCACAAACTGCGAACCCTTCTAACCTCAGCTCCGGTTTTGGCACAACCGGATATCGAGAAACCTTTTGATGTGTATTGTGATGCATCAGGCATAGGTTTGGGAGATGTTCTTATGTAGGAGGGCCGAGTGATTGCTTATACATCTCGCCAACTTTGGAAACATGAGGTGAATTATCCAATGCATGACTTAGAACTCGCTACAGTTGTCCATGCTTTGAAAGTCTAGCGACATTATTTGTTGGGCAATGTGTGCAATATCTATACTGACCATAAAAGCCTTAAATATATCTTCACCCAATAGGAGTTGAACATGTGTCAAAGAAGATGGCTCGAGCTAATTAAGGATTATAATCTCCAAGTTCACTATCATCCGGGCAAGGCGAACGTTGTGGTTGATGCTTTAAGTTGTAAGTCCCATTGTCATTCCTTGGTGGAAAGTGATTTTCATCTATCCCGTCTTCTACACCTGGCAGTCCTACACATCACTGTCAGTTGCATTCTCAAGAGTAGAATTATTGAACTACAAAAGACTGACACCGGCATATTCCACATCAAGCGTAAGATGAAAGAGCAAGAACTTAAGCATTTCCGGGTAGATGAGGATGGAGTGTTATGGTTTAAAGATAGGTTAGTTGTGCCTAAGGACCGAGAGCTTAGTAATCAGATTATGTTTGAAGCCCATTCTTCTAAGTTATCCATCCATCCAGATAGCAGTAAGATGTATCATGATCTGAAGCCACACTATTTGTGGACCAAGATGCGGAAAGAGATAGCTACATATGTTGCTAGGTGTGATACTTGCTGTAGAGTTAAAGCCATGCACATGAAAGCTGGGTTACTTCAGCCACTTTCTATTCTAGGTTGGAAATGGGAGGATGTAAGTATGTATTTCATTGTTGGACTCCCTCCCACTGTTAAGAATCAAAACTCTATTTGGGTAATTGTAGACCGCCTAACCAAGTCGGCTCACTTCATCCCTGTTAGAGCAGACTATCACCCTACCGACTATGCTGAGTTATACTTTAATCAGATAGTCCGACTTCATGGGATCCCTCATACTATTGTTTTTGACCGAGGTCCACAGTTCACTACTCGTTTTAAGGAGCACTTGCACCATCTTTTGGGAACCAAGCTAGTGAGAAGCTTCGCTTATCATCCCTAAACGTCAGGTCAGACTGAACGAGTTAACCAAATCTTAGAAGATATGTTGAGGGCGTGCATTATTTCATCCAAGAGTTCATGGGAAAAGTGGTTGCCTTTGGCTGAGTTATCGTACAATAATAGCTATCAAGAGAGTATTAAGATGGCCCCATTCGAAGCATTGTACGGTCACAAGTATAGAACACCACTGAATTGGGTTGAAGCTGGGGAAAGAAGTATTATGGTATCAATTTTGTTAAACAAGCTGAAGAACAAGTTTGTACCATCAAAATACATATGGCTGCAGCCTAATCTAGATAGAAAAGTTACGCTGATCGCCATAGAAAACTGATTGAGTTTGAAGTTGGAGACTTCGTTTATCTGAAGGTTTCACCTATGAAGAGTGTAAAACGTTTTGGTGTGAAGCGAAAGCTTACGCCGAGATACGTTGATCCTTTCTAGATCATAGGAAAAAGTGGAGCGATCGCATATAAGATCCAGTTACCTCCTAAAATGAGTGCCATTTTCAATGTCTTCCATGTATCTCAGTTAAAGAAATGTCTTTGGGTTCCCGAAGAGAGAGTTCCGTTGGGGGATATCAAGCTAGAATCCGATCTGACTTATGAAGAAAAGCCAGTTCGTGTGATTGACACTCGAGAGTGGGTAACTCAGAGTCGAGTGGTTAAGTGGTATAAAGTAATGTGGAGTAATCAAGGTAGTGAGAGTGATGCTACTTGGGAGAGAGAAGATAATTTATGAGAGGGTTATAAGGAATTCTATCAATAATGGTACGCTTTCCAAATCTCAGGATGAGATTTTTATAAGGGGGGAGGGCTGTAACACCCCAGGTGTTTGGCTCCCATATTTGCATTTGCATTTTATAAGCATGAGCATCATTCATCTCATTTATGTCTTTGTTTTGCTTGCAACATGAGTATGCAACATACTCCAATATGCTTGTTTCATAATTGATTAGCTTATGAAATGTGAGTGGTGGTGCAACATGTAGATGCAACATGGGTGTCTCATACTTTGAAACATGGCAATGTTGTTAGTATACCATGATAAGTTTAATTGTTGCAACAAGGGCTTGAAACATATGCAACATGGTAGTGCAACATTTTGGTGGAAGTATTTGTTTTGCTTGTTTCAACTTATGTGACATTTGGAATTCTGTGTAACCAATGTGTAGAGCAGTTAATTATGTTCTATAACACCTTAGTTACATTTAGTGTAATTAGTGGAGCAATGTTCATATTGACCAAGATGACCAAATTGCCCTCCTAAGTGTTGTTGACTAGGTTTTGACCCCTATAGTGCTTTCATTTGACTATTTAAAAAGTCCAACTTAGGAATCTTTCATGGTAGTGCACCTTAAACAAAGTTGTAGAGAATTTTATAGGGAACAAATGTTTCAATATGGCCATCTCATGAAAATGATCATAACACCCTCAAAAATAGCCCACAAGTCAGTAGAGGTGGCTGTTTTGGGACTTAGCAAAATTTGGCTAAGTCAAGTACTGTAACAGTTTCAAAGTACCCACCTTGGAAGCCTTGTAACTCTTAAACTGTGCTGAACCAGCTCGAGCTCCTATTGACAAACTTGTAGATCTCATATCCCTCTACAACTTTGATGTTTACAGTTTTCATTAAGTCAGCCCAGTTTGGGAGATCTAGAGACTCAAAATTTGTCTGTTAGTCGTATCCATCGGCTTCGATTCAGTGTTTCAGTGAACTTCGTGGCCGACCGGCCACAGGCCCGTGCCGCCGCATGGGTGCGCCGTGGTGGCCGTATGCCGGCCGCAGCCCCACCAGTCAGTCCATGACGCCCTCAAGGCCACCACACCATCCCTAGGTCGCCTCTCCCTTCACTCCCTCATTCTCCCTCCCTCTGTCATCGCCAAAGCGGAGAAACCGAGCCGCCATTGCCACCTTGCTCCGGCGAGCTCGCGCGCGCTCACCACCACACCACCATCCACCAAATCTCGCCCACCGCTCCGCCTTGGACCCCTCTACCTCCTCCACCTCTTAGTTGGGCCAATCGCCTGGAGGTAAGGGCGCATTGCCGCATCCACCACCGTCTGCCTTGGACGTTTCTCGCCGGAGCGCCACTGTCATCATGGTCGTGCTCCTCTAGGGTCTCACCGCCTCCCTTCTCTGGTGTTTCAAGTTCGCCTTGAGACGCTGATGCTTTCGAGGCCGGCCGTTAGGGCCGCGCTGCCGTCTAGCTCACTGGACCCGGCAAGCCATGGCCGTGGGCCGCCATTACCGTCGCCACCCGCCATGGCTGCCACAATAGTCCCCTTAGGCTACACCCTAGGTTTGCATGGTCAAGGTGAACGCGCCGGTGCACTCAGCCTCGCCGGAATCGCCACCGGCTGTGAGCTTCGCTGTCGCCTTTGCCTCCCCTCTCTCCTCTCTCTAGCTTGCGGGCCCTGCTCGTCAGGCGCGCGCGCGGGCGGGAGGCCACCACGGGCCGCGTTGGCCGGGCGAGCCGCGCGTGAAAGCGGGCCACGCTAGGGTAACAGGCCAGCCCAGTATCGAGTTTAGGGTTTTCATTTTTGTTTTTCGGGTATTATTTTCACAGATCTGATGCCATTTTGTAAATTCCATATCTCCAAATTGGTAGATCCATTTGAGATGATTCCAAGTCTGTTAGGATATGTGTAAAGTGTAGTATTTAGGAAAAATATAAAATGTCTATGTGTTATTTAAATTCTGGAAGAATTAAATAGACCTTTGAAATGTGTATTGAAATGATGTCAAAATTGTTAATTTTATAACTTGTGTTCTAGTGCTCCAAAAATTATAAAATTTGGTGAGTGTTCTGTTCTAGGTATATGCTAGCTCTGGTAAAAATTTGAATTGTATTGCTTGAGTAGTTTTTAAGTTATGTCTTTGTCTTTTTATATTAGGAGGTACTTGAATGAATTTGCATAATTTTTCTATATGTCCAATGACCATGAAATTTTGTGGAGAGTGTCCTGGTACCCTAGGATTGCCAGAAAAAAAATATTGTTTCCATTGTTTGATACTTTTCAACATGATTTCTTAATTATGCTAGAATCAGCCTTGTTGGCTTGTGAATTTTGTGTAGGGAGTTCCTATGGGTAACTGTGACTCAAATTTTTATGGTAGCCTTCTAGTAGTGTATAGGGTCCCCTGTAATTTTTTTAGAATTTTCTGAATAGTTTATATATAAGTTTAATTTTCCACTTAATTAATTAATTAAATTAAGAAAGGAATTAAAATAAATGACTTGGGTTAGCATGCCTTACTTTCTGGTGGTTTTATGTCATATGTGAACTAATGGTGCCATTGGTTTGTTCATAATGGTAGTTTGACACATGAGTAAATATTTAATTTTCACGTTTCTAGGTTCCCTGGACAGCTGGTAACATTTATGGGTTTAGACCTTGATAAAGGTGTTTGCTGGGAATCTTATGAATACCAAAGTTGTAGTAAACTTCTTAAACTAGCTTGTGTCAAAATTGGTGACATTTGGCCTAATAGTTTATGAGTTCTAGTAGTTCGAAGTTGCTGTCCAGAAAGTTATGCTCTCTATTTGGAGATAACGGATTTCTGGAACTTTAAGATTTTGACTAAGTGAACTTGGGAATCTCTTGATGTATAAAAATGAATTGTAGAGCATTTTATAAGCTTTTCAGATTGTCTTGTATCATATCAATTGGATTTGTAGATCTCCAGTTATGGTTGAAGAACCGAGTTGCTGTCCTGATTTCTATGTTGCTAAAATGGGTTAGGATTTTGGTAAGCTTAAGTAATGTTGCTCTTGTTGATTGTTTAGGTGTTAGGTCCTTAACTCAGGAAGAGCAGCTATACATTAGGTTATATAGACTTGGTAAGTACTTCTCTTTCAGAGAAGAGATTTGCACGTATTGTTAAAGTGATTTGAATAGAGCGTTAAATGTGTTGCAGTTCACATTTGCATTCACCGAGCATGATGCATTCATTTTTATGCATCCATGAAATTTATCTGTGCATCCATGCAATAGGTATACCGGAGAGGGTGATGCTTCTGGAGTTCGAGGGAGCACCTCAGGAGGAGCAGGAGCAGCCGAGGGAGCTCGAAGATCTAGCCAGCGAAGGAGTTTCCGAAGAAGAGCCACCTGAGTGCCCTGACCATCGCCCTTCGTCCTTTCTGAAAGGCAAGCCCCAGTGCATGCGGACCTAACTTTTGTATATATATCTTTGAGTACTTCTACTTGTTCATTGCATTAAGTTGTCGGAGTTGAGTAAAAACACTTGCAGCATTATATCTATCCATGTCTAGATATCAAACTTGTATCCCAATTAAAGTTTAGGCACGTGTTATTGCTTAGCCATGCTTAGTGCGGTAGAAGTCGGGTGCTTTCTGGTCATCCACGAGCTTTAGAATGAAGTGGGTCATAGTTGGCTATATTTGCTATCGTGGAAAAGAACCATGCTGAAAAATAAATTGAGATCAGGCGGGAGTTCGATAGTGCAGCCACAAGACACTTCACATCTTGGGTGCGAAGCTATGCCCACCTGAGTCGTTTAAGGACCGATTCGCTGTACGTCCTTGAATCATGTTGAATGTAGTCTAACACTTAGTTGGCCGAATAAGTCATTCCGACTGCGAAGCCGAGTAATACAATTCAGACCGGGAATCGGGGGGTCAAGTGCGTATTCTGGAGGAAGCAAGGATGTGCTTGGGACACTGGCATAAGACTAAGGGGGTTAAAGTCTCTATCACCTGGCAGAGTGTTGCCCTTGAGGATGCGGCATCAGTCGAACCCGTGCTTTCCTGAACTGTACCAAAGGTGACTTGTGCGACCCTGGCGCAGGGCCTGCGCGGTGAGTGTTAGAATTACCCCTCCAGCTGGATAGAAACTCGATTTAAATCGTCGTCGCTCCCGGTTAGTGAGCACTTGAATTGAGCAGCGGCAACATAGATTCAATGAATTGAACGGATGGTTAATTGGATGATGATTTAAATGTTGCCTCAATTTATACCTGCTATGGTTACTATTGTTTGCTTAATAATCAGATGATTGTTTAGAACAAGTGCTAAGATAGATGACAGGTTAATGCTAAAAGTCACTGCTAGCACAGGTTAAAAGAGCTACTATTACTTATGCATTTCTACAAATGAACTGTCAGCCAGCTCCACTTGAGAAAAGCCTTGCATGATCCTTGGTGTCCTTTATTTCTGTTTCGATAGGTAAGCCTAGCTGAGTACATTTCCGTACTCAGGGTTTATTCCCTCCTGTTAGCAGATGACATGCTTTATCAGGGCTTCTGCAAGAACTGCCTCCACCCGGCGGGTGATGAGGACTAGACCACTTGGGCGTGATCATCTTTTAGTATACTTTCCTTAATGCTTTTGGTGGGATGGTGATCTGTAAGACTAGCAATCATACTTGAACTAAATGTGTGTTTAAATTATGCTTCCGCTACTTTCCAAACCTGGTTTGTAATAATTGCGACTCCGTGGTGTTGTAAGTTTACTTCTGAACTACTTGTGAAATGTAACGTGTGATGCATTTATGTTGAATGATGTGATCTTGGTTGTAATCGGGTTGGTTTGAAATCCTTCGTGATTTCGATTGACTACCGGGATTATATGGGCTCAATTTTAAAAATTTAAGTGCTTCGGCGCTTGTTTTTGTACTTGTGCTCTTATAATTTGGACGGTTCTGTTACAGTGCATACCTCCACCTCTCTTGCGGGTTTGAGTTCATTCTTCGCTCCAACCCTGATTGGACGCCATCTTTTCCACAAGAGTTGTGGCTTGAGCAATTGTGAGTGATAAGAATGCTCCTCCAGCGGCAGCATTCATAGTCTCACGGGTGCTGTTAGTGAGCCCGTGATAGAAGGTCTGCATGAGTAGCCAATTCTCCATTCCATGATGAGAACATTCTAGAATGTAGTCTTCAAAGCGCTCCCATGCTTCTGGGACTGACTCATCATGTTGCTATTGGAAACCTGATATCTTCCCACGAAGAGCATTGGTCTTGCCCATGGAAAAAAACTTCGCCATAACATTGGTGGAGCAGAGTGCCCACATAGTATTCTTTTCTTTAGTTGCATAGAACCACTGCTTCACTCTCCCCAAGAGTGAGAATGGGAAGAGACGAAGTAGTATGGCATCTCTAGGGACATCCTTGATGGTGAAAGTGCTACAGATCTCTAGGAAGTGTTGGAGATGAGCACTAGCATCTTCATGTGTCTTCCCATAAAACTGGCTAGCTTGCACCATGTTGATCAGCGTCGGCTTGAGCTTGAATGACTTCTCAATGTCTATAGCAGGTCCAGTATAGATGTTGTTCGTAGTGGGAGCTGAGAACTCACGGAGTGACTTGTTGGCCATGGCGTCGAACTCTGGTGTTAAGCTTCAAAATATGCTTGGTTGATCTTCCGACTCAGAAGGTAGAGCCTCAAGCTAAGATGATGATGATGTTGTTGTTGCGGCTCGAACTTTCTTTAGCTTGGTTCTCGTCCTTCTAATTAATGCTTCTGGATTGTCGACAAAATTATCTGGAAGGTCAAACCTGTTCATACATTACCCTATATATGATATATAAATAGACAGGAGACAAGGGTAAGGCTATATGAGTAGAGAAGGATGATGGTTTCTCAATCTCATTAGTAGATGCAAGTGATGGCTCATTATCCTTTGAATAGCTAATCAACCTTCTCCGGCAACGGCGCCAAAAATGCTTGTTGACACCTCTAATGCCACCTAAGCTAGGTTGTCATCCCCATCATGGCGCCAGAAGTGCTGGTATTAATAAATACAAATGCTCCTCTAGAATAAATATAAAATCCACAATCGTACAGATAATATTGATGTAGCATTTTAACCAGGGGTAATCTAGGTATCATTATTTATATTTTTACCACTGGGAAGGGAATGCTAAGGATAATGGGCAATGAGTATCACTGCATGTGATAATGGAGAGTATAACCATGTCTTTGTCGATCTTCTCATATAGGGTAAGTGTCACAAGATAATAGTATATATAAATGATAAAGAATAACTAATAAGCACATAGCCACATAATAAATGATAAACATCTCAATAGATTACTCTAAGCTTATAGCACTAGCATGGATTCGGACGAACTACAAGGATAAATCCTAAGTTATTCTAACTATAAGGTCAAAGCATACAATGATTAGTGCAATTACACTTGGCAATCATAGCAAGAAAAGGTTATATCTACGCATAGTGATATTACGAAGGAAGATGAAGAACATAGCAATCACTTCCCTGTAATAGTTATGTTCTGTCTGCCCTACACTCGGGACGTGGACTACAAATGACTCAACAGGACTGTCACTCCCGCGATCTACCACACGGTCCGGAATATAGGGTGCAATCATAGGAAAATACGGTATAGGCACCACACCTACACAATATTGACCACTCACCCATGGTACCAATGACAAGCGCTATATGATCCTATTTAAATATATTTTGATCAAACTATGCCAAGCATATAATCAAAGTAGACTAAGAACAATATAATTGAGAATATAATCAAATAGAGCAAAGTCATATCCAATATGATAGAATAGACTAAAGTCATATTCATACAAATGATGAACTAGATAAATAATATAAGAACGAATATGTTTCGTCGAAAAAAGATACACCTGATGAGCCTGGACACAGTGGGCCTGCATGGTTGGGACAGGCAACTCAAGATGTGAATGGGCCAGCCCGGACCTGGCCCTGTGGCCTCAAGGCCAATTTGCAAGGCCACATGCCGACCCAAATTTCCCGAAGCCTTTGGCCTTGCTGGCCCAATGGGTACCCAAGGGTCAACCCAAAAATATTTTTTCCTTGTTTGTAATCATACACTTAAACAAGTAATTGGACAGACTTTGTTTGCATTTCTACAATATTTTTGGAGTATAGCAAAAACACATCACTTTTGTTTACCCATCAGTGTTACTGACTCACGTTTTAAGGTTCCATCAGCAAGACAATAAACAGCCTGGGCTTCATATCACAGCAAACACCAAGAGCTGACTGGTCATACCACATGCCATAGCAATTGTAGAAATACCAGAGCCATAGAAAACTATAACATTACTAAAATACCAGAGCCAGACAAACAGCCTATGTAACAGAACTGACCAAATTATAAGAGCACAAGTACAAAAACAAGCGTCCGAAACACTCAAATTTTCAAACTTGAGCCCATATAATCTCGGTAGTCAATTGAAATCATGAAAGATTTCAAACCAACTCACTTACAACCAAGATCGAATCATTCAACATAACATATCACACATTACATTTCACAAGTAGTTCAGAAGTACACTTACAACACCACGGAGTCGCAATTATTACAAACCAAGTTTATAAAGTAGCAGAAGCATAAACACACACACACTTAGTTCAAATACCATTGCCAGCCTTACAGATCAGCATCCCACAAAAGCATTAAGGGAAGTAAACTAAAAGACGATCACGCCCGAGTGATCTAGTCCTCGTCACCCGCCGGGTGGAGGCAATTCTTGCAGAAGCCCTGATATAGCATGTCATCTGCAACAGGAGGGAATAAACCCCGAGTACGGGAAAGTACTCAGCTAGACTTACCCGTCGAAACAGAAAATAAAAGACACCAAGGATCATGCAAGGCTTTCTTAAAGTGGAGTTGGCTGACATCATGTTTTGCAAAAAAACATTAGTAGTAGTAACTCTTTTAACCTGTACTAGCAGTTATTTTAGCATTAACCTGTCAGCTATCTTAGCACCTGTACTAAGCAATCATCTAATGATTAAACAAACAATAAATAACCATTGCAGGTATAAATTTGAGGCAACATGTACTTCATCATCCAATTAACCATCTGTTCAATTAATGGAATCTACGTTGCCGCTGCTCAAGTCAAGTGCTCACTAACCGGGAGCGACGGCGATTCGAATTGAATTCCTATCCAGCTGGAGGGGTATTTCTAACACTCACCGCGCAGGCCCTTGCCAGGGTCGCACAAGCCACCTTTGGTATAATTCAGGAGTCACGGGTTCGACTGATGCCGCATCCCCAAGGGCAACACTCTGCCAGGTGATAGGGACTCTAACCCCCCTTGGTCTCACACCAATGTCCCCAAGCACATCCTTACTTCCTCCAAGATGCGACCTACCCTTCGATTCCCGGCCTGAACTGTATTACTCGGCTTTGCGGTCGGAATGTCTTATCCGGCCAACTAAGTGTTAGACTACGTTCAATATGACTCAAGAACGTACAGTGAATCGGTCCTTAAACGACTCAGACGGGCATAGCTTCGCACCCAAGACGTGAAGTGTCTTGCGGCTGCACTATCAAACTCCCGCCCAGTCTCAAATTCATTTTTAAGCATGGTTCCATCCACGATAGCAAATATAGCCACTTGTGACCCACTTCACCTAAATCTTGCGGATGGCTAGAAATCACCCGACTTCTACCGCACTAAGCAGGGCTAAGCATTAACACGTGCCTGAACTTTAATTGGGATTCAAGTTCTATATCTGGACAAGGATAGATATAATGCAACAAGTGTTTTTACCCAACTCCTACAACTTAATGCAGTAAACAAGTAAAAGTACTTAAAGATAAATATTAACCAAAAGTTAGGTCAACATGCACCGGGGCTTGCCTTTCAGGGGGGAAGAAGGGCGGTGGTCTAGGCACTCAGGTAGCTCGTCTCTGGAAACTCCTTCGCCGGCTGGCTCTTCGGTCTCCCCCGGCTGCTCCTGCTCCTCCTCCGGAAGTACTTGCTTGAATTCCAGGAGTGTCACCCCCTCCGGAACACCTATTGCATGAATGCACAGATGAATCTCATGGATGCATAAGAATAAATGCAACATGCTTAGTGAATGCAATGTGAACTACAGCAACACTAGTGCTCTATTCAAATCACTTTACAACATGTGCAAATTTCTTCTTCGATAGAGAAGCACTTACCAAGTATACACAACATAATGTACAATTGTTCTTCCTCAGTTAAGGACCTAGCACCTAAACAATTGACAAGAGTAACATCACTTAGGCTCATGCAAACCCAAGCACAATATAGCACAACACCAATCTAGACAGCAGCTAAGTATTTTTACCATAACTAGAGATTCATAAATCCAAATGATATGATACAAGACAATCTGAAAAGCTTATAAAGTGCTCTACAATTTACTTTCAGACCTCAAGACTTGATTCCAAAGTTTACCTAGTCGAATTTCTAAAGTTCCAAAACTCTTTTCTCTTCAAATAGAGAACAGCCATTTCTAGACAGCAACTTTAAACAGCTACACTCTTAAACTACTAGGCCAAATGCCATCAAATTTTGACACAAGCTAGTTTAACAAGTTTACTACCACTTTGATATTCACAAGATTCCCAGCAAACACCTTTATCAAGGTTTGAACCCAGAAATGGTACCAGCTGTCCAGAGAACCTAGAAATATAAAAATTAATTATTTACTTAAGTGCCAAATAAACTTTTTGACCCAACCAAAGGCACTAAAAGTTCACACATGGGGTAAAACCACCAGAAAGTAAAGTACACCAAATCAAATCATTTATTTTAATCCTTTTCTTAATTTAATTGATTAATTAAGTGAGAAAATAAACATATATACAAACTACTTAGAAAATTCAACAAAAATTACAGGGGACTCTATACCCTACCAGGAGGCTACTGTAAAAATTTGAGCCAAAATTATTCACAGAAACTTCCTACAAAAAATTCACAAGCTAGCAAGGTTGATTTTTGCATAATTAAGAAATCACATTGAAAAGTATCAAACAACAGAAACAATATTTTTCTTAGCAACCTTAGGATACCAGGACACTCTCCATAAAATTTCATGAGCATTGCACATATAGAACAATTATGAAAATTCAATCAAGTACCTCCTAATATAAAATGACAAATGCATAACTTGAAAACTACTCAAGCAATAGCATCCAAATTTTTAACAGAGCTAGCATAGACATGAAATAGCACACCCGCCAAATTTCATAATTTTTCGAGCACTAGAGCTCAAGTTATCAATTTAACAAGTTTGACTTCATTTTGAAACACATTTCAAATATCTATTTAAATCTTCCAGAATCTAAACAACACATATACACTTTATATTTTTCCTCATTACTAAATTTTACACAGATCCTAACAAACTTGGAATCAACTCAATTGGATCTACCAAATGGGAGATATGAAATTTACAAAACAGCATTCAGATCTATGAAATAATCACAAGAAAACAAAAATCAAAAACCCTAATAACCTACTAGGCTGGCTTGTCTACGAGCGGCCCACGATCGCGCACAGCACGCCCGAGTGGCGCGGCCCACAACTCGCGCGGCCCGCGATGCCTGTCCTGCCCGCGCGCGTGCCTGCCAAGCGGGGCCTGCCAGACAGAGAGAGAGAGAGGAGGCAGAGGGGGAACGGCAATGGCCGGAGCTCGCCGACGGTGGCGCTTCCGGCGAGGCCGAGGCCACCCTCACACTCTCCATGCTATTCCAAACTGAGGGAAGTGCTACAGTGGACCTAGGTATGGCTAGGGGTACCCGTGGCCGGTCAAGGCGGACGGCGGAGCTCCGGTGGCGGCACACCGGCGACGGCGAGCCTCCACTGCCTCGACTAAGCCCGGTACGAGCTTCGCGAGGTTACCAGGGGGCTAAAGGAGGGAAAAGGGGAGGATGAGAACGGTCCTAGCTACCCCGACCACGGCGGCCTCGAACTCCGGCGAGGTCCCGCACATGGCCGCGGTGGCGAAATCGACCAATGCGGCCTCACCTTCGCTCGATTGGTCCAAGGAAGGAGTGGACGAGGTAGAGGAGGGCGTTGAGGTGCTTTGGACGGGAGGAATTGGGCTGGGGCGCGATGACGACGGCGCACGAGCATGAGGAAGTGCGTGACAGTGATGGCACCTCGGTGCTCCGCCCTAGGCTTGCAAAGAGCGAGAGAGAGGCAGAGGCAGGAGTGAAGGCGAATGTGGCATCGTGGTGCTCTAGAGGCCCTCTCGGACCTGACCGGTGGGCCGTGGCTGGCGTAGGGCCACCATGGCGTGTCCATGTGGCGGCAACTGACTGAGGCCGGTCGGCCACTGAAGGCTTGCATTTCTCTGAATCGACGCCGACACGATGACTGACAGTCAATTTTGTTCGTCCCTTATCTCCCAAACCAGGCCGTTTTAGTGAAAATTGTAAACATAAAAGTTGTAAAGGGATGTGAGGTCTAAAAGTTTGTCAATAGGAGCTCGAGCTGGTTCGGCATGGTTTGTGAGTTACATGGGCTCCAAAGTATGGTACATTGAAACGGTTTCAGTGTTTGACTTAGCCAAAAATGCTAAGTCACAAAACAGTCCTCAATACTGACTTGTGGGCCACTTTTGAGGGTGTTCTGGTCATTTTCATGAGATGGACATATTAGAACTTTTGTTCCCCATAAATTTTCTAAAAATTTGATTAAGGGTGCACCTCCATGCAAGATCTCTAAGTTAGACTTTTTAAATAGTCAAACTAAAGCATTCTAGAGGTCAAGACTTGGTTAACAGCACTTAGGAGGGCAATTTGGTCATTTTGGTCAACATGAACATTGTTCCACTAATGATCCTAAGTGTGATTAAGGTATTATAGGACATAATTGACCACTGTACACATTGGTTACACACAATCCCAAATGTCACAGGAGTTGAAACAAGCAAAACAAACATTTCAACAAAAATGTTGCACTACCATGTTGCATATGTTTCAAGCTCTTGTTGCAACAATAAACCTTAACATATTACACTACCAACATTGCCATGTTTCAAAGTATGAGACACCCATGTTACATCTATATGTTGCACCACTCACATTTCATAAGCTAACAATTTACAAGACAAACACATTGGAGTATGTTGCATACTCATGTTGCAAGCAAAATAAAGACATGAATGGGATGAATGATGCTCATGCTTATGAAATGCAATGCAAATATGTGAGCCAAACACCTGGGGTGTTACAGCCTAGGCTATGAACTATTAGCATATAGCAAACTAGCAAAGATGAAACCGTGTTTGAATGACGACCGAAGAAGCAATTATGATAACATCATGTAAGAATCTAATCAATAACTTAATGAGCAGATTACAGATGCAACACTGGCACCAAAGATGTCTCAACTCTTCGCAAGACTCCCTTCAGTCATCTGAGTCTTTATCTGCATGGTGACCCTTCAGTGAGATTCTGAGTCTTCATCTGCATAAATAAATAGATACTTTCAGTAGAAGACAACATCATGCAGCTACAAGTACAGTAGGAGAAACTTCTTAATTGAGTTTTTGTCTAGCACAGCATCTGACCAAATGGATTGTACGCTAATTATATATGGCTATACGCTACACAGTATGTAGATGATGTTTGCAGTCCCTTCAGTATGATATATCAACTTAAAATGATTCATTAGAATTCAGAAGAGAATCCTCTTCTAATTCTTCTTCGTCTTCATTATCATCATCTTGTTCTTCCTCTTCTTTATAGTCTTCTTCCTGTAGAAAAAGAAAATAATGAGTGAACATTTAATCATAAATTAACTTAGCAACTCTAACACAGCATTCATGTAAAAGAAAAAATAACATGCTCACCACTATAAGCTCTGCAAATGGCTGCTACTCTAGCAGATAAATCTGAGGTGGAACAAATCTTGGCCTTGTTATAACAGGTGTCAAGAAAGAGGTATCCCCTTGGTACAACTGCTGGTTCCTTTGTTCGTCATCCATGTTTGTGATCTAAAGAATACAATAAAATCATTTTAGAAGCCACGGAAAGCAGTAATGTAAACACTGGGGCTCTAAAATCAACAATCAAAGTGACAGTTCTCGTGACTGAAAATCCTTTGAATTCACAACAAGTCAGCACTCACAAGCGTTGACCTGTCGTTCAGTCTTCAACAAGCCTGTATGGGCACAACCATCACAATGCTGGCATTCACTTCTCACAAAATGACCGGCCATATATACTAGAATAATACTAAACAGATTATTTTTATATACATGGATGCATGGAGGGATCGGATTAGGCTGGTCCGGTAAAGGCTTCCTCCGAGGAGCTTTTATCGGACCGAACTCCCGCACCGTTGTCCAGTAAAGGCTCTAGTACCATCGCGTGTACGCTAAATCCAGCGGAATGCAGGACATCTGCTACGCACGGTGCCAGCCCCACCACCCCTCACGGCGTGCCCGCGGGAGAGATGCACGGGAGAGAGAGCAGGGTCCAGCGGAGGGAAAACAGGAGAGAGGTGACATGTAGCGGGTCCCACTAATTTAAGCGGCTAAAAAATGTTATAACTCACAAACCATAAAACCAAATTAAATTCCGATTACATCATTAAATTCGTTTCAATAAATTCTTCAAAACAATATCTCACATGGATATATTTAGATAAAGTGATAAGTGAGTCCCACAGTAGATAGAGGATGATATAGAGGATGGATGAATGCGGGAGAATTAGGTATAGAGGAGAGAATCTCGATGACTAGGATGTATAGATGATAAATTTAGAGTACCACGAGTAGGGATAGCCTTAAAAAAAGAGACAGATATGCTGTACAGCCTGTACTACTACATGACATGCGTGTACTAGTAAACATTCGCAAAGAAGTAGAGAAGCAGCTTTCCTGGCCGGCTGGCGAAGGCAAGGCACACCATACTGCTTGGGGAATCATCGATCGAGGCACACCATTCGCAAAGAAGCATCCAAGACACTCGATCAAATTAACGGGGCAAGGGGAACGGAGGAGAGGCAGGATCTGCGCTCTGCAGACTCACGGTGGGGAGCTGCGGCGGCGTCGAGTGGAGAGCCAGGGCGTCGTCGATCGAGGTAGGCACCGCCGGCGCCGCCCCCGGTGGCCCCAAACCTTAACGAATCACCTGCTCCACCTTCGCGTGGACTGCGGACAGAGAGATCCACGGAGACGGAGGGAGTCACGGACGGAAGAATGCAGCCATGCGGGTCGACCCGTGTTACCCGATGGGTCAACAGAGACCAGCCCTCTTGGCCCGTTTTTACTTTGAGGCCGACCTAAATGGCCCAATGGCCATACTCCTGTGGGTCGACCCGGCCCATTCTCATCTTGACCGGCAACCACTGCCCTGCCTCCACTCAAAAAAAAAAAAAGAAAAACCCTGCCGCCCCACCAAAATTGCTACAGAAGCGCCGCCTAGCACCTCGCGGCGGGCGCTTTCCTTTCGTCTCGCGTTTTTGGCTACCCCCGAAACGGCCCGAGGAGATGGCCGCCCACCTCGGCGCCTCCGCGTCCGCCGGCGAGGAAGCGTTCTGGACCGCGTGCCCGCACTGCTGCTACGTGCACTCATTCCCGCGTCTCTACCTTGGGCGCCGCCTCCGCTGCCCGACCCCGGCCTGCCGCCGCGCCTTCCCCGCCGCCGAGCTCCCCGCGGCGCCGCCTATCGTCCCTGGCGCTGACATGTACTTCTGCATCTGGGCATTCTTTCCACTAGGCCCGCCCGTCACCGCCAACAGTTGGGTGCCTTTCACCCCATTCCATCCCTTCAATCCCCCGCCATCACCCTCCCCCGCCCCAAACCCCGCCGCTGCATCCGCCGACACGCCACCCCGCGCAGGCCCGACTTCCAGGATGAAGATGGGCGTGTGTTTCAAGGGCAGGGCACGGGCTGAGGCGGAGGAGGAAGAGGAAGAGGCCGCAGCCGCCATTGATCTCGAGGTCGAGGTCGAGGCCGAGGAGGGTGTGCTCGGGGAGCAATGGGACAGCGACATCGCCATCAATGAGACGGTGGACCTCAGCGAGTTGGGCTTCCGCGTCGACGAGATGGGGGTCCTCCACGATTTGCCGTGACCGATCGAGGGAGGATGAATGGAAGGTTGTGCCTTTTGATCGTAATCTTGCTCTTCTTAATTCTGCCTACATACCAACAGCTCAACTGGGTAGATGGTTAGTTGGGAAACTGAAAACCGCACTATCAAACAGGCGTGCTTTTGTGTATGCTTAGTTTAGTATCAGATGGAAATGTAGAGCTTTTATTGCTTTAAAGTCGTTGAATATTGTGATCAAACGTCATGGGGACGGATATGCAGAATGTGGCTCCTTTTTGTGTGGACTTGGAGGTGCACAGTGGGGTCCATGTTCATACCTTGCTATGAACTTATGAAGGAGTTTGTTTAATGCTGTGTTAATCTATGTGAAATTTTATTCTTATTCTGTGTCTGATTTCGTCGGACGGGACTGTTATCTTCAGTTTGATATCTCTTTTGATTACTGTTGGTTTTCTGAAAAAGAAATGTGAACCAATGAAGCTTGGTACTGCTCAAGTGTCTTGTGTATGGATTTTCTTGTGTAAAGATTCTAAGAGGTTGGGCAACATTTTTCTTCAATGAGGAGGGGTTGCTGCTAAGTGCTATTTAATTGCCTTGTGTTTAATCAGAGTGAAATGCTTAAGATATTTGGCACCATTTTAGTTTCATGTTCTCTCTGGCTTCACCTTGAAAGTTAAAATTTATAATGGCCATTCGAAGGTCCCCACCTCATGGAACTGGCAGATTTGATTTTTCTGATGGAACGCTATGGAGATAACGATGCAAAATGTAGCTCCTTTTTGTTTGGATTTGGTGGTGTAATGTGGGATCCATGCCTTGTAAGAAGATGTTTAGTTAATGTTATGTTAATCTACAAGGTCTCTTATGCCATGTTTCCTCTTATTTGGAGGATATCCTTTTAATTATTCTAGATTTTTTTGAAAAATGAATTATGAAGTAATGATTCTTGATCCTGCTCAAGTGCCTTATATATGGGCTTTCTCAAGTAAAAGTTCTAGGCAATTGACACGACTTGATGTTCAGAGTGAAATGCTTATGATGTTTGGCACGATTTTAGTTTCATGTTCTCTATTACTGCATCATGTCATGGTGGCTGATTTGATTTGTTTTACATTGTTGACAACGGAATCATATAGATTTGCTTCTTGTTTTCATGTTGTGTGTGATGTGATCTTGATATTCCCATAATGTAATGATGTGATATTTTGTTTTTTTATCAATGATGTGGTATTTTGTTGGTGAAGCTTCTGATGTTGATTTCTCCTTGTTTGATATATTTATCTTTGGTTACAGATTTTATGATGTTGGTAATACTTGGTTTAATAGTAATCTGTCAGGTTCTCCAAGTTTGGTGATACTGAATCTTATTCATCATTTACAATAAAGATATAATGTCTAATAAGGATGGGTTCATACAAAATTTGCTGCATTTCATCTGTTATGGTTGCGTGTGATCTGATCTAATAGTCTTGGCATCCTTATACACAGTGTTTTGTTGGAATGCTTATGGTGCCCGGCCTATTCTCCCTGATTGACATTTATCTTTGGTTAGTGATGATATAAATTGGTGGATTGTAATTATCATATAAGATGAGTGTGGCTGGATCATAATGTGATCTTTCAAGCTTACCAAGTTTTTGCAATGGGTATCTTGGTTACACAGAGAAACAGGATCTTTTTTGGTTATTGATCTTTGCTTCCACTTAGGACATCTGGTGTTTATATTGGATTGCTCATAAAAATCATGAGTGAAGAGGCTGACTTTTGTTAACCACCACCTAGAAGCTGATGGTTTTCACTTCCAATTGGGCCAATTTGGTATTTGATTTACATCATGCATGAAAATGTGGAGTGAAGAAGTTGCAACTTTTGTAAAGCTACTACTAATGCCTTCTCTTTCGATTTGCACTTGTCATGAAATTCTGGGCCAAAGAGGTTTTCTTCTTGTTTGTTGCTCAGTGTCCACAGCTGTACCACTATTGTGCCTTAGCCCTTATGTTAGCCTGACAAAAGTTTATGGTGAAAAAAGGATTCAGGCTCAACATAGGATACTCAAAACATCAAAATTCTGCTAAAAACTTAGACCGTTTGGTAGCTTGGAGCAGTTCCGGACCGGGTAGGTAGAGAAATGTTTCCCCAATGAATCACTTGAATCGACTCTCCTTTTTTTGCCTACAAGCCAGAAACTGTCACCGACTAGTTTCGCCAAATTCTATTTCTTGGCTCCTTTCTAATCTTTTTTATGTGCAAGTTTCGCCAATTTCTTGGCTCCTTTCTATACTAGGGGTTGTAATCTTTTTTAAGTGCAATAAATTAAAGTGGGTTCTATTTAAGTAGTTCTTGACCCACAAAAAGTTTTGAATTTTTTTAACAATATTCTCATTTATATGGTTTTTTTATGGAAAAACATTTTTTTTTAGAATCAGAATCTAGTCCACCAACCAAATAATTTTTGCAAAGTAATTATAATACTTCACCTGAAATGTTTCTTGAGAAAATCTTATTTTGTTGTGGTGACTCATTTGAGTTTTTCTCTTTTTTTTTCCTTTTTTTTGTGGTTAATACAGACATCATATTTAGCCTACCCCAACTTGTTTGGGACTGACAGGCTTGGTTGTGGTTGTTGTAATACAGACATCATATTAGCTAAAGATTTGTGAGCGGTGATCTGTGTTTGCAAGTGTCATCCTAGACGATCAGTCACCTGACACTCTTTGCATATATAAAAGCATCTGTTGCTTCGCGTGTTGCACGTGGTGGCCATAGCTGCTTCTTTTGTTTCCACCTCTACTTATGGGGCTATACAAGCTACGATCAAAAAGAACATGAACAATCAATGGCATGCCATCATCTCGAGAACTGATATATATCACTGACCAATTAAACTGATACTACGCGCGGTCACAAACACAAGCAAGTGGATCTCATCATCTCATGTACAAGGCTCCCTCCTATACTCGCCATTGACATTTATTCAACGCCTCTCAGCCTTCCAGGATTTGACAAATCCATCGCAGCTTTCAATACTATCACTACTCTACTACAGGCTCTGGCACGCTGAGATCCAGTGAAGAGCTTGGCAATGTCAGACATCAATTCTCCCTAGTGCTGTTCTTGAGCCACCCTAGGTACTTCAGGTTGCCTCCTTGTATGGGTAAAGCGATGACTTCAGGAATGCTGCATTAAAAGATCAACCTGTAAATTCCGGGTCGAAGGAAGAGCAATATGTTTGGTTTTATAACCTCTTGGTTCATACCAACAAACAGTATAAGCTTGAATAATCACATGGAACTTACTCATATTCATGGTTGGCTTTCACGTGTTCAGTCAAAGCATCTAGAAGAGATTCCCTTGTCTTGATAATGAGCAACTCTTCAGCATCACTTTGCACCTGACAAGAAGTCAGTTGTTGGTCACCAAATTACTACCTCCAGTCGTAAAAACATGTCGTTTATGAATTTATGACAAGATTTAGTCAAACCTTATAGGCTACAAAGATCACTAATTTTTAAACTACTGTTTGAAAAATACAAATTGTATACTTGTATGTGTAGAATTGTATCGGAAAAAGCTTGCAGAATCTCTTAAAGAATTTTAAGAATATATTCTAGGACATATTAGCGGTCAAAGATGCATATCGAAGACAGTGCAAAGTCAAATATGAATTCATTGCACAGGTGAAACATCCATTTAACCTGGGCAAAAAAAATAGATTAATATACTACCTTTCCCTCCCACCAATAGACGGATTCGATGCCTGAAAAGAGGAGCATTTAGAAAATTTTAAGTACGGAATATTAGCAATGTAGCAAATATCCATGGCAAGAACTACATAGACAGGACAAGATCAACACATTGCTTGATTGTAATCCCACTTTCATGCAATCTCTTGGTTCATTTGTCAACAGTACAGTAATCCATTTTCATGTTACTGCAAAACACAACTTGAGAAATTTAGGCAGCTGCTGCACCAACTCTGCATAGACAAGCAAGCAAGCATCTGACTTGCGCATAAAACAGGTATCATTTTGTTCACATCCATTCCAGTGCAGGCGCACATGCAAACAGATGTTGCCCACAGATAAGCCGTCTTAACAAATGTCAGATGCTCAAGTGAATTCAACTAATAGACAAACACACTAATTATTTTAACTTCATATTGTATTATTGTTTCTTGTTTGCATAAGTTCCGTTAAGTTACATGTTCACTATGGTTTTGATCTGAGACCCATTTGATTTGTGTTACTCAAATGTAGCTGAAATAACGGTGCTGCATAGCCCTAAATGTGGACAAATGACGCTTGAACAATGATGATAGTGGAATTGATGATTTTTATTTTGAAAATGAAATTTGACATGGCCATCCAGGCGAAGACCTTTTTGTCATTACTTGCTATCGCTGTACTCAAGGACACATAGATTTCAGGATTATGCAGTTAACTAAAGGACCACACAAATGATGAAATTACACCGAAGAAACAGAGAAGTCATTTGGAGTGAATATGATGTGTTGCAGTGCAACATATGCTGAAAGATAGCCAATTGATAAAATTCGTTTAACTAAGCATGTATAGCTGCAAATAATGAAACTAGAGAAAGAATGTAGTTCCTACCAGGCACGATGTTAACACAAGCTGCAAGCTTCTCACTAATAATGCTTCCAGCTAGCTTCTTGCCTACAGGGGAAAAACTTTTAATGGTGCTAAAGGAAAAAGGCTATGTTATCAACATAGAAAACAATTACTGTAAAAGAAAAACAATCCAAATACATGATGGGATGTGGAAATAAGTTCCAGTTAGTTTTATATGCTTACGGGAAGGAAAATATGACTGCCAGTATGCAATTACTTCAATGTTAAAGGTTAATAAACATATACAACAGCAGCTGTTACTTAAAATAACGGAGTTGTTAGTAATAGTGTGCCTGCCATCACCAACATGCCTACACTAACACTATATTTTGTTTTATATACCTATCCCTGCCACTACTGCACACAAATCAGTTTGATCCCTTAGCCAAATCCTCTCTAACAACATCATGAGCCGAGGTTATCTATACATACACAGGCACTTCTTTGATTCATACTGCCGCTGCAACACACGGCCAAGTTTGCTACTATGGGCAAATTACCTGCTTCCCTGTTAGGAACGGTCACATACACAACAATGGAAGGCACAGTGGTTGATGCAGATTCCATCCTAATAGACCTGAGCTCACCCTGCAAAAAGAAAAATGTTATTGATTATTGACCACTTATAACAGCTCCATCTGTAAGGTCCACACAGGATTTAGAGCTTGTAGGAAAAATAAAGTGGTTTAACACATGTGTTCAATAAAAAATAATAACAATATTGCTTTACCAGTTCTAGCTCCATGAATTTCTGGAGCTATCGCTGACACCAGCTACATAACTTCTTGAAGTTGGAGCAGTGCCCAACAGGCCCAAACAAATCTACGCCAATCATGCACTTCATTTGGAATGACAATGTTACTCCCTCAACAGAGATTTTCATTGAGGTTACAGTGCATTTATCTTATCTTTTTTCTTTTTAATCTTGCCAATGTTCATAGCTTTACACCAGTCAAGCACGAACTGGACACAGCTTTTATTAACTATTATTTTTCAAGGGCCTAAACATCTATACTAGAGGGTCTTGCATAGTTGTTAAAATCACTATTCTACCATTCAATTCTATGAATTTATAGTTTTAGTTGATTGCGTTGATTCTACGAGAATCTACAATTAGTCATGATCCTATGATCTGAGATTCTACCTTTGGAGTTCCAATCCCATTCAGGATCATGCTTTTTACAACCTTATACTAGAGATCCATTCGTTCTTAGCTCACTGATAACCACAACTGAGAGTAATCAATAAAGAGAAACGCACTCCCATAGTTTTAATCTTATAACCAAATGCCACCGCTGATCAGTCCAAGATCCACCGAACCTAAGCACTAGCTGCAAAGATATACGTATACATAACGGGAGTAAGAGGACCGGAGAGTCAACGGAGGAAGGGGAGTACGCACCTGGCGACGGCTTGAGGAATACAAGGGCTCCGGCGAGCGGCGAGCCGCGGCGGAAGAGGAGAGGCGGCCGCCCTGTGGTGTCGGCTTGTCGCGCGGCAACAGGAACAGGGTAAAAGCTGAATATAAGGAGTGTCATCTTCTCGAAGCTTCGTTTCAGCATCTTTGTTTTTCGTGGGCCAGGGTGTGCCTCTTTGGGGGCCGTTTCGGCCTTCACGCTAAATTCCAAATAATCAAATAAAAAAAACAATGAAACCATGCCACTGTTAAGCAAAAGGCCTATATTATTTTTCACGAAATCACATGGACACATGTATAGAGTAACTCAAAGCACTAAAAATTACACTTTATCCCTTCTAAAATATAGTACATTATGTAATTGCCCTAAATCAAACTTCTTTAACTTTGACTCATATGCTAACATCTAAGAAATCAAATTAGTTCTGTTAAAGTATCCGTTTGAGATGATTTTTTTTAACTTATAGATGTTAATATATTTTCTAAATAATTCAGTCAAAGTTAAATAAGTTTAATAACTTAGAACAAAACTGAAATATAGTTGTGCTTTATCACAACTATATTTTAGACCATTTTTATCTGATTTATGATCGAATAATACTCTTAACACTCTGTTTGGTTCACTAAGTTTGTTGAATGAACTGATTTACTGCTCAATTTCAAATCTGTATAAATCTGTATGGAAATAGAAATGGGTTTCAGTTCAATTAATGTGTTTGGTAACTGAAATGGGAATTGGATGGAACCAAATCTAAGCAACTCTAACAGATCACTAGTTGCTCTCCTAATTCCAAAAACTATCAATTTGGGCTTTTGGAGGGCTCCAATTGATTGGCAATATTCTTTTACTACAAAAAGAGAAAGCATACACCGAGGAGGGAGTTACTGAAGCTTTGATGGGGATTGGGAATTTAAACGGGATGAAATTATGGGATTCAATCGAGCCTAGGGTGAAAATGGAGGTCCTCGCCTCTTGGGATTACTGAATGGAGGGGATATCCCATTAGGGTGGAATGAAACAATGGTGGTCTCGATTCCAAAGGTCAAAGAGCCAGATCGAATTAAAGACTTACGTCCCATATAAGTCTCTTTAATGTTCTATATAAAATCATCTCAAAGGTGTTAGCCAATAGGCTAAAGCTTTTTTAAAATATAATATTATCTCACCAAACCAAAGTGCGTTTGTTCACAATGTGCTTGTGGCTTATGAGATGACTCATTATATACTGATGAACAAGAGGAGAGGATTGGATGGCTATATGGCTATGAAGCTTGATATGATTAAAGCTCTTTTTAAAAAAAAAACTTCTGGCAAACTTTGTTGGTTCACATAGACGGTTACATCGTTTACAAGAAGTTGTAAGATTGATGAAGAGGGTCATCTACCCAAACCTGAGAACTCTTTTGTACTCCATAATAAAGTTTGCCTAGCTAATTCATGGGCTACTGAATTACAAAATCTGTTACAATGGCTAATGGATATCTCACCAAATTCCTTCCAATATTAGACATTCTCATCGTAGATTGCCATGCCACTGCAGCCATGGCCAGAAAAAACTCCATCATGCATCGTTTCAACCACTTCCATGCAATCAGATTGGATCTCAAAACAATTGCGGCCAATCTATTAAGCTAGTAGGAGACCGTCCCTTAGTGCAGCCGCTTCCGCTGAAGCCTACCATATGGAGTGGGATTTCCTGGAAGCCATGCTACGTTGATTGGGTTTTCATGATGAGCTGGTTTCTTTGCTAATGAAATGTGTAAGAACTGTTCGATATCGCATGAACGTGAATGGGGAATTATCAGAGGAAATTACTCCGCAAAGAGGGCTGCAGCAAGGATACCCGCCATCACCATACCTGCTACACCATGCGGAGGCGATGAACATGTTACAAGGCACTCAGATCTATCACATTCCACCTGAGTGTTTCACATTTACTGTTTGTTGATGATTCATTAATCTTAATGAAAGCAAATGAGGACAATGCAGATGTCTGCGGGAGATTTTGGGATTGTATGAGGTCTGTTCAGGGCAGCAAATAAATAAAGAGAAATCAGCAGTCATGTTCAACAAGAATTTCACGAGGGCAAGGCAGGATCCTATACAATAGGTTCTCCAGGTGCAATCTGAGGGCTTGTTTAGATGCCATCCAAATTCCAAGTTTTTTCACTCTCTCTCCATCACATCAATTTTTAACCATTTGCATGGAGTATTAAATGTAGGTAAAAAAATAATTAATTACACAGTTTAGTTAGAAATCACGAGATGAATCTTTTGAGTCTAGTTGGTCCACGATTGGATAATATTTATCAAATAAGACGAAAGTGATACTATTCATCGGATTTATTTTTTTTGCAATCTAAACAAGCCCTGAGACGACAAATGAGAGGTATCTCAGACTGCCGGTTTAGATAAGCAGATCGAAGAAAAAGGCATTCCAATATTTGAAGGACCACATTTAGAGACGTATAAGGTTGGAGGGAGAAATTACTGTCGAAGGCAGGAATGAAATTCTTATCTGGCACAAGCTACAACCTGCCGTGATGCAGCCTGGATTGCAACCAATCAGTCCTGCACTGCACAAGCCTAGGTATAGGCTAACGTAGGCAACCAAACACATTTATAGCAACATCAGAATTCAACTCTCAAATTTTGACATTTTTGCGCATCTGTTTGACATCTCCAGGTGGAGAGGCCTAATACCAAGTTACACATCAAAACTATCATTTTGACTTCTAGAATAGATAGTTTGAGTGACAAAGATCTATAGAAAGACACCCTGAATTTGAAGTACAAAAACAGTCAGCTATCCCATTGTCTACACATTCAGGCAGTCTCAGCTAAGGTTGGTCTCAGCTAATGGGTACTCATAGACCACATCCTTCCCGCAAAGCCTGCGGTACACTGCAGTGAAGGTTTCAAGCTTGTACTCTGTGTTGTTGCGCTCTTTTGGGTCCAAGAAGATCTGCAAGCAAATTAGTGAGTTCATAGAGCTCAATAGTCAGAAAGTCCAACAGCAAAACAAACGACAAATTCTCTTTATGCTATCCAGATTCCTAATAGTTTGGTTGCAACTAATACGTATTATGTTCATAAAAGATACAGACACATAGTGCATTAATACCCATTCCCAGATGACCTGACAGAAGACAATAAAATAAAGTAATCAGGCGGTGCTGAACATTGGTTCAAATCTTACCTTTACGATCTTTGATCCATCAAGGCGATATCTAACACGTTTGCCCACAATCTCAGCCGGGTAGACAACATCCTCCAAGATACCATCATGAACAGCAGTCAGAGTCCTGGTGCGTGGGCGAACAACAGCAGAACCCTTCTTTGGTGGCCTCACAATCCGCCTTGTCGCAACTATCACCACATCCTGCAAGAAAAATTTAACGGTGTTAACCTAAATATATATAATTAAGTGGCACATCTTCACAACCAATATAAAAGTATAACAGGTGGTTGTCTATTGTCAGTTGTCTCAGATCCTTGACAGTAACATGCACAAATTGCATGAAAATTTATGCTGTGCATGGAAGTCCATAAGGACACAGACTGCAGCTTATATTAATATAGGCCAATAACTTGATACATACATATACATGTCAACAAATTCACAAGTAATACAACCAGCTTGCCAAGTGTGCCCTTGTGTGGTTTATCCAGTCATTTGTAAGCAGAGATACAAAGATAGCCGCATTACAATCATTCAACAAGAACCAAAATAATATAACTGCATGAATTGGTAGAACGTTATATGCTTTCAATTTACGAATCATGACAGCAAGCAATCACGAAATCTTTCATGCTTCTTAAAGTGTTTGCTTATTCTTGTTCTCCCTAACCATAACTACACAGCCAAGCCTGTTCTCCCTAACCATAACTACACAGCCAAGCCTACCTAGTAGTCAAACTACATTTTGTTCAACTCGCTGTCGCTTAAAATATCACCTTTCCCCTCAGATTATTAAAGTGATCAAAGCAGCAAAAAGAAAAATCATGGCATAGCTAAAATTCACGGACCTTGCCACTGAATTTCTTCTCCAGCTCCCTGACGAGCCTGACGTGGATCTTCCTAAAGGCCTTGCGCAGCCTGTACGGCACGTGGATCACCACAGCCTTCCTGGCCCCGTCTACGTCCATCTGGCTGCAACCAAACCAACGGTAGATCACGCATCACCGACCACTCCACGTTACACCAAACCAAACAAGGATAAAACCAGATGGCCGCTTACAAGGCTGAATTGATGTAGAGGTCCCTGAGGTCGCTCTTGAGCTCCTGGTTCCCATTCTCAAGGTCGAAGAACGCCTGCAAAACACGCGAATAATGGTTTCAGCGCCAGACCGGTAAGATCTTCGTGAAACGACCAACGGGGAGGCGGCGGCGGCAGCGATGTCAGGGGGAACCGGGCGGCGTACCTGCGCGACGGAGTCCTCGAACTCGGAAGGTTCAAGGCCCTTGTCCTTCTGGATCTTCTTCCTCGCCGTATACATGCTGCCTCGCCTGACTAACTTCCGCCGGAGCTTAGCGAGAGGCGAGCGGGGTGCAGACGGGTGGCGGCGGCGGCTGCGCTAGGGTTGGAAGCGAGGAGCTGATTCTCTTGTCAGTGGGATTAGCCTTTATAGGTGACGTGTTTGCAGGCTGCGGTGGATTGGGCTGGACGATGGGTCGAAGGCCTGAGTACACTGGTGGTCCGTGGTCAAAATCAGCTATTTCTGGCCCGCTTGATTTTTTTCTTTTATGTTGATTTTGCTCGGGAGAGCGGCAAGTTCAATGTTATGTTCACAACTTAGCTAGAAGCATGCTTTCTTTTGAGAGATAGACAGGCATGTCTGGCTGTTAGAATCGTCAGCTGGCGTTTGTAATTCATATGACTAACTCCATGAATAAAGAGTGTGTTGTTCCCTAAAAAAACTCAAAATGTAGGGTACTTCTTTTTTAACCCAAAGTGCAGGGTACTTCAAAAAAACCCAAAGTGGTCTTCGATATGATCTGGGTGGACTTCTAGCACCATCACCTTGGCATAATCAGCCGGGATTAGATTGCAGTGGAACACACGCCCCGGCATGTCGTTGCCTTGGCCACCTTTATCGTTTTTGTATGAGACAACCAGCTTGCACAACGTATCATCGATGATATTGTCAACTTGGAACCTCTCGACTCCTCCGGTCACCTGTGTGTTGTGTCCTTAGTGCAGCTATGTCGTGGCACCACCACGCTAGCTTAGCGCAAAAACTATGACCTCATCTCCACCATCCGGGGGTTGTTGCTCGCAAATACATCGGCAATATGGCCCATCATCATCTCCTTCATTGTGCCCTCGTAGGCTTGGTGTACGAGCCTTTTCTTGTATCCCTGGCTTGTCCTGTATGAGCTCGCATCAGAAGACCAAGCGTTCACTCCCTCAGGCTCATTCTCAAGGCCATGCCTCAGATGCAACAGAGGTACTCGGGGTTTCCCAATGCCTCGTACAGCTGGTCCCCCTCTCTGTGAGGGTTGAACGACCTAAGCGACTGCCAGGATCCTCGCCTCCGCCTCCTCAGTCTACAACTCATTGAATTTCGTGTTCCCCTAGTGCGACCAATTCAACTTGTGGGCTTTGAGGTAGTCCCTCGTCCCCTCATTGAGGCCCTCGTACTCTCTCGGCGGTCCGGCCTCAGCTGTCACCCTTTCTTCCTCTCGTCATATCGTTTTCTTAGCATCATATCTTGTAGTGCCCAGATGGTGGTGATAAACATTCTTGTTCACTAGCTCAGAGAATTCCTCACCCTTGGACATTGATTCTTCGCTTGTTTGGTCATGGGCGAATGTTTACCGCATATGAGGTGTGATGAACTTGTATTCACCGAAGGGTTGCTTCCCTTTCTTGATGTACCTCTCTATGAGCATCCACTTGGAATGGCTATGGGCTTTCTCACAGGTACTCAACATGTATGCTTTGATTAGATCTTGATTGATGCCCTCTGGGTATGTGAACCTCCTATTGACCTCTTCTCACACAAAGGTCTTGAGGTGAGCTAGGACACCCTTCCATTGTCTGTATGTGATTCTCTTATGGCTCTATGTGAGGTCCTTCTCGTTCGACATCTCCCGTTGGATCGTAGTCTAGATCATCTTCTTCCTCTCCATGAGGTCTCTTCTGCAGCCTCGGTGTAAGCTCCTCACTCTCGTATTCAGCGCTTCCAGAGTTCACTGCCTAAACTAGGATCAGGTCTATTGCACACCTTTCTTTGATAGGCATGTTGCTCTTTGGCTATTGTTTGCTCTTTGGCTATTGTTCTTCCTCACCTTGACTGCTCGGCTCGCTCACCATTGCAAGTTGTGATTACGAGAGTAGAGACATATACAATTTAGTTCTATGGAAAGACAGGAATTAGAAACCATCTACGTTTCATAGTTTATCCATTTCACAAGTAAAGTAATTGAAATCCATATATTCATCTCCAATTACATATGTTTTTTAACTACATTAGTTTTTGGGATACAAAATTAGAAGAAAAGTACAAAAGCCTTGAATACAAAAGAAGAAGAAAATTAAATGAGTTTCTTGAATACAAAAGAAGAACTAAGGTACAAAATTCTTGAATATAGAATATTGCATATATTCATTTGACTTAGATTTTCCTCATTATCATCACAATGCTTGCAAACTGGTTGCTTGTATATGGGACAAGTCATCTAGTTTAGCAGCATATATAAGTATTGGAGCATTTGATCATCATAGTCACTGTCTTAACATAGGAGAGGGTGGTAAATTTGAATTCATCATTACATATGTCACTGCCTCAGCACATTATTAGAATGTAAGATAGTAGGTAAAATGGAATTCATCATTGCATATGCCACTGTCTCAAGACAAAATAAGGATATAAGAGAGGAGAAGCAAACAAAACTACATGAATTTCAAGAAATTCATAGTCAACAATAAAGCACATAAGCCACTTGACACATCCTTGGATCAAATCAACATAATTCCCACGGCCAAGATTGATCGCCACTGTGTTTCCTTGCCTGTGTAAAAGCTTGAGGCGGTTTGGACACTATGGGGTGTTGGGCAACGTGGGGGAGGTCGTCTGACCCCCACTGACCCCTCTGGCCCCCATCTTCGCGTGGTGGGTCTTTACATGAATGTAAACGAGGCACAACGGGGATTGGTAAGTTGACCTCGGTTGATTGCCTTGTGAGCCTGTGAATCCATGTGACACTCCATCTGAGCCTTTGATCTTCCCCCAACTTGATTCCCACTGTGGGGTGTTCTCCTTGTTGTGTTTATCTGCCATGGACAAAAGTTGGGTGCGGTTGGCCTTGGTGGACCATCGACTGATGGCATAAGGGGTCGGGCGACCCCTCCCGGGCTCAAATCAGCCCATTTTTGATAGGTGAGTCCCTACAGGTGCTAGTCTTCCAAAAAGTATGGATTTTCTATTTTTAGAATATTTTAAGTATATGATGTATAATTTCCTCCTCAAAGGTTGACTCTATTTGTAACACGCCAGGTGTTAGGCTTGTAGTTGGCACTTGCATTGCATGAGCCTAAGCATCATTTGTTCATATATGAGCATGTAACATATGTGATGCACTAGTGCAACATGTGAAGCATGCCTATATAGAATGTGCTTTCAAACATCTGCAACATCCCTTTGAAACATATACAACATGCTCTTGTTAATTATGTTTCAATGTGTGTATGTAGATGCTCATGCTTGGTAATGCAAGTGAGTGTTGATGTCACTTCTTTCATATGTCTCACATCACTTTCTATCTATAGTGATCCCTAGAAAAGTTTCATGAAGTTTGGAATCAAAAAGTCACATGAAATGATAAATTATATGCTTGTTTGGATTAGAACTGAAACATGCCTTACATCCCATGGGAACTAGTGTTTATGCAACATACAAATGCAACATGTGCAACACATCTTGGACACATGTGGAACAACCTAGTGAAACATGTATAGCATGTATCTTGAAACAAACACATGAAACAATTGAAACATGGTGATGAAACAACTATAGCATTTCACTTGAGTTCTATGTTTCAATGCATGTGAGGCCTACACTTTTGTGCAACCTATGCATGGTGTGTATGTTTGGCCTCTACAACACCTTAACTACACTTAGGACACTTAATGGAACAATGTTCATGTTGATCATTTTGCCTAAATGTGCTTCTAAGTGATGGTTGACCATGTATGGACCCTAGAACCCTTTTGTTTGACCATTTCAAAAGTGGGACCTAGAAGCTCTACATGACTGTGCACCCTTTTACAAAGTTGTAGAGAATTTTATAAGGAACAAACTTTGTTTAAGAGTCAAGTCATGAAAATGTGTGGAACATGCCTAAAAAGGGGCCACAAGCCAAAGTTAGGGCTGTTTCCCAATACTTAGCATATTCTAAGTCCCTAATCGGCAGCATTAAGTCAACAGGTTCGTGACATTTTATCTTCCAATTTCATATAGTGGCTCAATTAGATTCCTTAATATGAGTTGGAGTACTATTTATGAGGGAAACAATGAATCAAGTGTCATCACATTTGGAGTATATATGGATCTCCAAAATCAGTTGCTAAAACAACATGTTTGCAATTTTATCGCATAAACGACCTCGACATTGGTATCCCGCGTTCTCAAGTTTTTGCTAAGCAACTTAAATTGGTCCCGATGTAAAAGTTAGAGTTTATATGATGAGGAAGGGCATACAAGAAGATGACATCAATGAGATTTCATTTTGGTCATAAATTATTGTATTTGTCAATCACTGCCATAATACTGACATTGGCAACTTTGGAGCCAATTATCTCCTAAAACCATAACCCTAATGACTGAAGTGCCTTAATGAAATTTGTAGAGCATCATGAGATGAGAAAATCTTGTAATTGGCCCATGTCCAGATTTGGCATGTATCAAGCCCAAATTTGGACTCCAACCGGACCACTTCACTGCCCGCCACCTGTTCGTGCTTTCGCTCCAAAGGCGACGCGTGGACAAGGGCGTGGCACTCATGTCCGCACCACGCCCCACCATGGTTGTCGCGTGCCCCTGCCCTCCCAAATGTGTCCCTTGCCTCCTCGCATCTCTGCCCAATGTGGAGGTCGACCAGGCTCACTCCCTGCCTCCCCCTCACTCGCCACTCCCTCTCTGCTCGCTCCCACAGGCACGCAGAGGCCACAGCGCCATTGTCGGCGATCGAAGCTCCATGTCGCCCGCATCCCTCGCTTCAGCATGTCTTGGCGTGGCTCAATAGGCACTTCCACCACCATGTCGTGCCATGTGCCTTCTCCCCAGCGGTTTTCGTCACCGAGCGCCGCCTGCAGTGGGCTGCCGCGCAGGCACAGCCTTCGAGGTGCCGCCGGCACACGTGGCTAGGCCACCGCGAGGCCAGCCACCACCTTTCGCGGGTGCACGCGAAGCCCTGGTTGCTCCACCGCCTTTTCCCCACCGTCGACGGCGACCTCACCGGCCAGAATCGGCTTGGCCCTTCCTCCTCTGTTTTTGCCGGCCGAGCACAACTCCTTAGCCGCCGTCATTCCTCCATCCCGAGTGCCTCATAGCCTCGCACCACCGTCGCCTTCCACACCTCCAACGCCGCCTCCTCGCCCACGATGACCCCGCTGGCTCGCTACCGGTGAGCCGCCACCGCTGCTGCCGCTCCAATGCATGGCCAGGCCACCACCGACCGCCGTAGGCCGAGCCGAAGCTCTGCGTAGGTGCACACAAGCCAGGGCATTGCCACGGCCCCGCCGCTCATCGCCGGCGCCGCCCCTGCCGGCCGGAGTCGCGAGCTCGGCCATTCTCTGCTCCGTTCCAGGGAAGGTCCTGTGTCCCCCTTTCTCTTTGGATGACATGTGGACCCATCTAGGCAGCAGGTCCCACATGTCAGTTAAGCGGTGACTAATTTGGGTACTGGTTCGGGTGCGCCTAGCAGTTAAATAGAATTCGGTTTTATAGTAATTTGAATTTCAGATTTTGTGTAAATCTTCTAAATTCCATATCTCATGCTAGGAAACTCCAAAAATAGTAAATGTGGACTTTTTAGAAACCTTGAGAAAATATCTATGTAGTAGAATCATAAAATGTTACATGTTTGTAGAAGTTTCTGGTGTGTTGATTTAAGTTGGAAAAGAGCTCTAAAAATGCCTTTAAACTTGACCAGAGCAAGATCTGGAGTTTTAGATATCCAAAAATAGTGATTCTTATTCTGTTAATCTTGTGATAATATGTAACAACTAATAAAAATATTAAACCTATTAGTTGTTCACTGTTTTCTTAGGGTTTTGATTTAATCTTGCTAATTAGGCATTTCTTGCATATGTTGTTTGGGAAATTCATAATTGATGTTGTGATGCTCTAAATGATGTAAAATTTTTATGGTCGTCTTTTCATGCTATGTATGTACTGTGGTATAAATTTCATGGTCATTGCTTACTGTATGATCAAGTTATTGATTTAACTTGTTTACGGCCTGATAAATAGATTATAAATAATATATAAATGTTAAAATGGAAAATGTTGTTCCATTAGCTTAGTATGATGTTTCTCTATCATTTTGATTCATACTATATCCATGTGTTCATAGAAAATATTGAGTTTTAGGTTTAACTTGCTCTCACATGATTTATTGTAATAGCTAGTTGTCTTTTTCATAGAGGTTGATATACTTGTCCAAATGGCATGAAATTTGTATAGTAGACTATTGGGAGTATATGTAGGCCACTGTAATTTTGGTAGAATTTATTATGCACTTTTGATATGTGTTCATAATTCCACCTAATTATCTAGGTAAATTAAGAAATGTATTAAAATAATTTATTTAGCAATGGAAATTATGTTTTCTGGTGTTCATTAGTCATGTGTGAAATGTTGATAAAGTTGGTTTTGCATAATTATATGTTTGCAACATATGTTAATAATTATTTCTTGCAATTATTTTTGGACAGTTCTGGGGGCAATGTAAATTACCCCATGTTAATGATGTTTTCTGAGCATCTTGTCTATAGCAAAGTTGTATATAATTTATGTATCTAGCTTGTGTTAAAATTTGGTGGCATCTGGACAAGTAGTTTATGAGTTATAGCTGTTTAAAGTTAGGTCCCAGATTTGGTTGCTCTCTGTTTGGAGCAGACCAGATTTTGTAGTTTTATCTTTTCGACCTATTAAACTTGGGAATCAGATTTAGTTGATATTAAATAAATTGTAGACAATTTCTTAATATTTCCATAATATCTTCTTTCAAGTCATTTGGATTTATGGATCTCTAGTTATGATTGATTTACTCAGCTACTACATGTATGCCCAGAAAGTGGCAGATTCTAGTTTTAGTGCTTTGATTAACGTTGCCAGGCTAGTGTGTTGAAGTGTGATTCATATCTTTGATGGTACTTGGGTTGGTACCCTATGATCTTACGAGACTTGTGTCTTGATTGATGTGTTTGCCATCTTTTATGTTATGCCTTAAGTGAGGATCAAGTTATCTAGCTCTAGGTGCTTATGAGAACTTTGGTATGCTTACTTGATTACTTTGTTTATTGCATTTATATGTGTTCATACATATGCATTGTTGCACCTCATTTAGGTACGCTAGCTGAAATACGTGAAGGACCTGATGTGGAGCCAAACCCGAAGATAGTGTTGGTGGATCCATCGCGAAGATAGAAGGATCAGACAGCTAGATTGGAGGGTGCTTGTTGATATTTGGTAACGCAATTAGGAAATAGGATCCGTAAGCGCACGGATATCGGTGAGCACTTCACCCGAGATGTTATCCTGGGTATCGTATTTATATTTTTACCTTTAGGAGAAAGAGTGCATCTGACTAACCAAATCTATTACTACTAACCTTTAGGCTACAACCACTATGATTCGATGTGAGTGATGTATAGAGAAGACTACAACCGCACTCTTCTTCTAACCTTGGTAAGGATGATCTACTGTTCTATTGGGGAGGTTTACGGAATCTAGACACCACAAAGGATGTTCAACCCGCACCTATAAACCCTATCGATCCTGCTAACGGGATATGGAATACAAAGGTAACTCGGAATTGTCACGTTCCTCGCTACTACCACGGTCCGGCTAGACGAGGGGATATCTATGAGTATCCTAGCTTAAACACCACGTTTACGCTAGAGATGATTACTCTAAACTCTACGCGAAGAGATCAAAGTAAACTCATAAACCAAAGAACAATAAAACAAAGAACTTACTAGAATTTAGAAGTCGAAATACTGAAGAATCCTGAGAACAAGCCTCGGGTTAGGAGAACTTGATCCCGCAGGTACAACCTCGGAGTAGACACCGACAGGCCGGCTTCCTCCGATCTACACCTCCACTCTATCTCTCTCAATCTAGTAGAACTAATTCTACTTTCACATTGGATGCTAAGCCCTAAGAGGTGGGAACCCTAGAGGGAACCTCTCTCTCTAAACCCTAACTAGAGATATGCAACTGAATAATGAATTGGGGTCTTCTCCACCAGGGGTCAGGGGCCTTGCTTATATAGCCCTTTTGGATGAATCTGGACCGTCGGATCAAACCGACCTTCATCCTACGGTTTTCCTTGATCCTCAAAGGCGGTGGAGCATAATCCGCGAGACTCGACCTGATTGGTCCCGGGGGCAGGGCGGGCGCCCTAGGGCACAGGGCGGGCGCCCTGTGTCCTGGCCCGTTACGACTCCCGTTCGTTCCCGTGGCTTCTGGAATCTTCTAGATGTAAGATAATTACGTGTTCAGTTAATATCCCGTCATTAATCCGACATGTGGGCCTTTCTTCCGTATTTCCTGATAACCCCCTGCAGAAATAGATAAACAGCAAAACTCGTGGAATTCTGTTAGATCAAACCCTAATTCTAGGTGTTGCTTGCATATAGGTCCTTTTCTTTATTTATTTGATGGTTATAATTGATACTTAAGAACCGTCAACAAACACCCCCATACTTAGGCTTTTACTCGTCCTCGAGAAAAGGTTGGTTAATAAAACATCTGGGGTTGAAACATTCTTTCATACCTGCAGGGTGTTGTAAAAATCCACTTTGCACTTATAGTCAGGGAAATATATGGTCAGAGTAAAGAGCCTTTCTTCTTCTTAATCCCTATCACTTGGAGTTTTTACATATTTTTGAAAAGAAAAACTTAGCATACCTTTATCCTCATAGGTGCTCTCAGAGTCACTCATTATCTTTTATATTTCTCTCTAAGGCTGTTTTGATTTTGCAAAAATAATTCTTTAAGCATACATACCTTGCATTTATTGTATGGTCAAAACCGGATCCGAGGAGAAGAATGCCATACTCTTAGATCAAAGATTTTGAAAATTAAAAACTTGTCACTCTTACTGGCATATTGCTTATTAGAGGAACCATGGGCTATCATTTTCTTTCCATCATATTTTTATCATATCTCATTTTTTTTTCATTTTGGGTGGATACCGAGGTACCCCTAATTCTACTGCCGGACACTTGTCCATTTTTTTCCACGAGGTTATCGAGCACTTGCTCCTTTTTATTTCCTCGATATATTCATAATTTTTGCATAGCCCATGCCTCTAACGCAATAATACTTCGGAAGAGTGAATCTTTCTGAATAAAAATGTCTTGATCTTAGGAGTATGATAAATCTCTCAACAAGGGTCTAACTTGTTTTGAACAAACTCAATCCAAAGCAGATAGCTTTAATTAATATTTTCATGTTTAGCAGGCATATAAAACTTGAGGATGGTAGCTATAATTTTGAGATTTTTAAAACAAATTCTCCAAGCAATAAAGATACTAAGAATAAGGTACTCATACCCTTACCATCTCTTATTCCACAATGACTTTTAGCAACACAGGGTTTTGAAATAATTGCAGGTTTCCAGGAAATATCACAGAGTGAGATTGATCATGATTATAAGCATTTTTATCCTTTTAATTTATCATGTTTAGAGAGATAAAATTCTGCACAAACTAAGGTGAGTGTGTAAGTGTGTAATAAAAGTGTGCAGAGTGTGTACCTGGTTCATGGAGTGGTGCGATCGAAGTGTGTGTGACATGTCAGGGAATCTCCCCCATACTTGTTTTCTGCTTTCTTCGTCATTTTGAAGTGTGATAGCTCCGTGGGATGATGAATGAATTACCTTGAATGGTCCTTCCCATTTGCTCCGGAGCTTTCCATGCCCGAAAAGCTTCACCCTGGAATTAAAAAGTAATACCTTATCTCCGGGTGAGAACTCCTTCTTCTTGATCCTCTTGTCATGCCATCTCTTGACTCTTTCTTTGTAGATCTTTGAATTGTGATATGCTTTCTCCCGCCATTCTTCTAACTCCGATAATTGCATTCTTCTATGTTTTCCGGCGATATCTAGGTCCATATTCCATCTTTTTATGGCCCAGTGTGCCTTGAACTCAGGTTCAACAGGTAGGTGACAGGTCTTTCCGTATACCAATTGGTATGGGGACATTCCAATTGGGGTCTTGTATGCTGTCCGGTAAGCCCAGAGTGCATCGGATAACTTGTCCTTCCATGCCGTTCCTATCTCGTTCACCGTCTTCTGAAGAATGTTCTTGATTTGCTTGTTAGAAGTCTCTGCTTGGCCACTTGTCTGAGGATGATAGGGAGTAGCGACGTTGTGACGGATTCCATGTCTTGATAGATAGTGCTCGAAGCGCTTGTCAATGAAGTGTGATCCTCCATCACTTATCACTATCCTGGGGACTCCAAATCTTGGAAATATGATTTCCTCAAACATCCTCTTCGAACTGATATTGTCGGCATGCTTGCAAGGTAGTGCCTCTACCCACTTGGAGACGTAATCAACCGCCACCAAGATGAACTCACACTTCTTTGATGGGGGAAATGGACCCATGTAGTCTATTCCCCAGACATCAAAGAGTTCAATCTGAAGGTTGTTGGTGAGTGGCATGGCATCCCTTGTATTTATGTTTCCGTACCTTTGACATGGCCCACATCTTCTGATATATTGCTTCGTGTCATCGTACATCGTAGGCCAGTAGAATCCACATTGCCAGATCTTTGAATGTGTACGGAATGCTCCATAGTGACCTCCGTATGGTGATGAGTGACATCTGTCGATGATCTTCAATCCTTCCTCAGTGGTCACACATCTTCTAAGTAGGCCATCAGCGCATACTCGGAAGAGATATGGCTCATCCCATATATGTGAACGACTTTCCTGAATAAGCTTCTTCTTGTTTGCTCCGGGTGGTACATAACCTGAAACCATAAAATTAACAATATCTGCATACCAGGGGTCAGATCTGTTAATCCCGTAAAGCATGTCGTCCCGGAGTGAGTCATTAATGGGGGGTTCCTGTGAATTCTTAAAGTACATTCTAGACAAGTGATCAACAACAGAATTTTCTACTCCCTTTTTATCTTTTATTTCTAAGTCAAATTCTTGGAGTAATAAAATCCATCTGATTAAGCGAGGTTTAGCATCTTTCTTAGTGAGCAAATATTTTAGTGCAGCATGATCAGTGTAAACAATTATCTTAGCTCCAACTAAATAAGATCTAAATTTATCAATGGCAAAAACAACAGCCAGAAGCTCTTTTTCAGTGGTTGCATAATTAAGTTGAGCTCCTGTCAAAGTTTTACTTGCATAAGCAATTGCATGATGCTTTTTATCTTTAGTTTGTCCCAAAACTGCCCCCACAGCATAATCACTAGCATCACACATAATTTCAAAAGGCAACGACCAATCAGGGGGTTGAATGATTGGTGCAGAGATGAGTGCTTGCTTTAATAAATTGAAAGAATTTAGACATGCATCATCAAATTCGAAAGGAGCATCCTTGGCTAGCAAAAGAGTAAGTGGTCTCGCAATAAATGAAAAGTCTTTTATAAATCTACGATAAAAACCAGCATGGCCAAGAAAACTTCGAATTCCTTTTATATTCACAGGTGGAGGTAGTTGTTCAATTACTTCAATTTTAGCTCTATCTACCTCAATACCTCTTTCAGACACTAGGTGTCCTAGCACTATTCCTTCTCTAACCATAAAATGATATTTTTCCCAATTAAGGATTAAGTGCTTTTCTTCACATCTTTGCAAAACCTTATCTAAGTTCTCAAGACAACTATCAAAAGTTTTTCCATAAACTGAGAAATCATCCATGAAAACTTCCATAATCTCTTCAATCATATCAGAAAATATAGACATCATACATCTTTGAAAAGAAGCTGGTGCATTACATAACCCAAAAGACATTCTACGATAAGCATACGTTCCATATGGGCATGTAAAAGTGGTTTTGCTTTGATCATCAGGATGGATAGGGATCTGGTGATACCCTGAATATCCATCTAGAAAACAGAAAAACGAGTGTTTTGCTAACCGCTCAAGCATCTCATCTATAAAAGGCAAAGGAAAATGATCCTTTTTCGTGGCTTTATTAAGTTTTCTATAGTCTATGCACATCCGCCACCCAGTGACGGTGCGTTGCGGAATTAGCTCATTCTTATCATTAGTAACAACAGTCATGCCTCCCTTTTTAGGCACAACTTGAACAGGGCTTACCCACTCACTATGCGGCACAGGATATATAATCCCTGCATGCAGCAACTTTATAACTTCTTTTTTAACTACCTCTCTCATCGCGTTGTTAAGTCTACGTTGAGGCTCTCGAGAGGGTGTAACAGAAGGATCTATCGGAATACGATGGGTACAAATCATAGGACTGATTCCTGTGAGATCTTGAAGTGAGTAGCCGAAAACAGAGTGGTGTTTTTCAAGAATGGTCATTAATCGCAGAGTTTGCTCCTGAGTGAGTTTATTACTAACGATCACAGGAAACTCTGGATTATTGTTTAGGAAAGCATAGGTAAGACCGGGTGGTAAAGTTTTGAGTTCTATGGGGGGTCTAGGTGTTTCTGCAAACTCATCTAAGGGTTCAGGTTCAGAAGGTTCGGCCTCTTCTTCAGTGAAGAAGGGGGCTTCCTCTTCTAAGTCTGGATCATCTAAAAGTTCTAGAGATGCAGCCTTTACCTCCTCCATAGGATCAGGCAAAAGATATGGCTCGGTCTTATTATTCAAGGAGTGAGTTATTGTAATTGGAAGTTTAAAATCCTTTCCCAAGGAAATGTGGAGCTTTCCAGTTTGACCTTCATAAAGGAGTCTTCTAAAAGGTTGTCCAATCAGTAGGTCGAAACCCCATATATCAAAGATATAAAAGTTCAAATGAACCATGGAGCCTTCTACCATAAAGGGTAGGACATTAATAATTCCAAGACTGGGGACTAATCGTCCTGAAGATTCCTTTATGACCTTTGTTGTGGGGGTTAAAACAAGTTTCTCAAATAAATTAAGTGCAAAAGCTTCGGACATAATATTGATCCCCACAACAGGATTATAGAGAGCGTTAAATTGATCAGAATTATAAGCACAGCGTATAGTTATAGAGGGTGTGTCCACTCGGATTACTTCAGAGGAAAGCTCTAACTCCTCTAACCATTCGCTACTCATAACCGAGATAAGCTCTCTCAATTGACGTTCACTTGGTAAACAAATGCTAAATTGGCCGTTTTGGGGTCGGTCTATAGAATGGTAGTTTGAAATGTTTCCAAAATCGGCAAAGAGATCGGATTCTATGTCTAGCATGAAATCAGATGGTAGAATTTCTTCCTTTTGTGGCTCAGAACCTGGGATAGCTAAAGTAGATGAAAAATTTGGCAGAGTGTCTACTTCGGCTTCGTAGGTTTTATCATGGAGGGCATTATCCATCTCAGCTTCTAGGATTCTATTCAAGATCCCCTTAGCTTCATCAGTAGGGATACGAAAGAAAGAACCTCTAGCCATAGTATGCAGCATTTGTTTATTATCTTTCTGAAGACCTCGAAAAAAGTGAAATAAAAGAACAGTGTCTTCAAGCAAAAGTTTTGGACCAGATTCTAAAAGATCAGAAAAACGTTTCCAGGATTTCCCCAAAGTTTCATTATCTTTTTGTTTAAAAGATAGGACTTCGAGTCTAAGGTCACCAGTACGGTCAAGGGAATAAAAAACTAGACAAAAGTTGGCTCTTAAAACTCCCCATTCACCTTGCTGTTGACTTACCTTCTGACTATACCATCGTCTAGCTTCTCCTCTTAAAGAAAAAGGAAAAAGCTTCCAACGTAAAGTCTTATCAGAGATGCCATCAATGCGAAGACAATCGCATGTCTGCTCAAAATCTCTAATATGAAGGTAAGGGTTTTCGTCTTCCTTTCCCGAAAAAGATAAATTTTGAATCATCGCTATCAACCTTGAACTTAACTTATACTGGGATGTTTGGATAGGCTGTGATGACTCCCATGGTAAAAGGTCAGTTGCTGAAGGTGTTGCGGCATCAAAGATAGATATAGAACCTTGGTTTTCCATTTTTGGTAAAAAGAAAAAGAAAGAATGAAAAAGATAAGAAAATAAAAAGTATGAATACAAGCTAGTAGTAAGACTCAAGGTTATCTCAGCAAACCGTCTTTCTCCCCGGCAACGGCGCCAGAAATGCTTGTTGATATTTGGTAACGCAATTAGGAAATAGGATCCGCAAGCGTACGGATATCGGTGAGCACTTCACCCGAGATGTTATCCTGGGTATCGTATTTATATTTTTACCTTTAGGAGAAAGAGTGCATCTGACTAACCAAATCTATTACTACTAACCTTTAGGCTACAACCACTATGATTCGATGTGAGTGATGTATAGAGAAGACTACAACCGCACTCTTCTTCTAACCTTGGTAAGGATGATCTACTGTTCTATTGGGGAGGTTTACGGAATCTAGACACCACAAAGGATGTTCAACCCGCACCTATAAACCCTATCGATCCTGCTAACGGGATATGGAATACAAAGGTAACTCGGAATTGTCACGTTCCTCGCTACTACCACGGTCCGGCTAGACGAGGGGATATCTATGAGTATCCTAGCTTAAACACCACGTTTACGCTAGAGATGATTACTCTAAACTCTACGCGAAGAGATCAAAGTAAACTCATAAACCAAAGAACAATAAAACAAAGAACTTACTAGAATTTAGAAGTCGAAATACTGAAGAATCCTGAGAACAAGCCTCGGGTTAGGAGAACTTGATCCCGCAGGTACAACCATGTGCTAATAATATGAAAAGAGACCGGGCGGGATGACGATAGTGAAGCAACAAGGCATGGAGGTCTTGGATGTGGATCTATCCCCGTCTGAGTCATTTAAGGACCGATTCGATGTACGTCCTTGAGTCATGTTGAACGCAGTCTAACACTTAGTTGGCCGGATAAGCCATTCTGACCGCGAAGCCGAGTAATATAGTTCAGGCCGGGAATTGAAGGGTAGGTCGCATCTTGGAGGTAGTAAGGATGTGCTTGGGGACATTGGCGTGAGACCAAGGGGCGGTTAAAGTCCCTATCATTCTGGCAGAGTGTTGCCCTTGGGGACGCGGCATTAGTCGGACCCGCGCTTTCCTGAACTGTACCAAAGGTGACCTGAGCAGCCCTCGCCAGGCGTGTCTCAGTGAGTGTTAGAAATACCCCTCCAGCTGGATAGGAACTCGATTCGAATCGTCGTCGCTCCCGGTTAGTGAGCATTTGACTTGAGCAACGACAACGTAGATTCAATTAAATTGAACGGATGGTTAATTGAATGACAATGGAAATGTTGCCTCAATTTATACTTGTTATGGTTAATATTGTTTGCTCCTAATCAAGTGAGTGCTCTAGTATAGGTTCTAATATAGATGACAGGTTAATGATAATTAACTTGAGGCTTAAGCTTTAATGATTATTCATCTATATTAAGCTTTTTATGCAAAATGTTATCAAGCTAGCCCCACTCTTTATCAGCCTTGCATGATCCTTGGTGTCACTTTATTTCTGGTTTTTGACGGGTAAGTCTAGCTGAGTACCTTCTCGTACTCAGGGTTTTATCCCCACTTGTTGCAGGTTGTGATGTATCATGGTGACTGCAAGAGTTGGTTGGCACCTACCGTAGAGGCGGAGTGCGATCATGGGCGTGATCCTTCTTATTTATCTTGTCTCTAATGCTTTTGTTGGAAGTCGACCTTGGTACTGGCATGTATTTGAAATAAGATTAATGTTAGTTTCAAATTACTTTGCTTCCGCTACTTTTCAATTTAAGTTCTAATAACTAGGTTGAACTCCGATGTATGTTGAATTACTTGTGAAATAGATGTAACATGTGACTTGTTATGTTGAATCACTACGATCTTGGCTCGTATGTTGGTTGGTTTGAAATCTCGTGATTTCATTGGACTACCGGAGTTATATGGGCTCAAGTGTGAAAATTTGATCACTTCGGTGATTGTTTTTGTACTTGTGCTCTTATAATTTGGATGGTTCCGTGACACTATTGACGGTTGAATTGATCATTTAATTACTGTAAGTCAACAATATATGAGCTTGCCATCACAATGAGACCATTTCATTTGCATATGACCTTGTCTCTTTCTACTTTGCACCATAGCTTACTCTTTCTTCACAATACCATAACTCTCGATACATATATATGAATCAACATCAGTATGATCATGCCAATTCATGATTCCTTATATCCTTTTCATTTTCACTTGACACCCTTATGTATCTTCATAATAACATTACTCCATGATAATTCTCTTCTTCATTCTTCCAACTTGATCAATATCAATGCATAGTTGTTTTATAAATCTTTGTCCATACAAGCAAAACAATATCTAGACTATCTTGTATCCATTATATATTGTTCCTTTGTCATTTGACCTTTGCTTGACATCTCCCCACTTATGCATTCTTGACTTATTTTATTCAACCTTTGCTCTTCATCGGTGTGCAATTTATTGTGATTTGTTTAGATGTAGGGCCACTCCCTTTCTATTTGTAAGAAGTAGACCCCTAGTTAGAAACATGAATAAATAACTGTCTGTTTAGATGGAGAACAAAGTGCAAGGATAGTTAGTTTGCCATATAACCTCAGCTTTTGTCACACGCCAGCTTTTAGAAAGCCAGCTTTCAAAAAGCCAAAGCAATAAGGCCAGCAACAACGCAGGCTAACAAGGACATTAACTTCATCAGCCTAAAGTGAATCTACATGAGGTTGCAACATGTTGACACCAAATTTTTGACTGATGTACACGGGAGCCTTGAATTTCAAAATTCATTGGAAGAAGCCGAGATGTTCACGAAATCGGCTAAGTGAGCTATCATCGGGATCAGCTGGAGTAACATGACATCATCATCTTGGGGCCTTATTGACAAGAGATGGTTGTAAGCAAGAAGACATGTCAGACTTCACAGAAAGGAAAGGTTGAGGTCCAAGTTATCTTGATTTAGGATATCTTGTTTTTTTCCAAGTTTTGTAACCAGTCTTGATCGACCAGGACTCGTAGTCGAGCCTCGGGTATAAATATTGGACTCCGATTATTGTAATAGACATCTCTCAACGATCAATCAAACCAGTACCTTTACTTTTCGGCTTACGCCAATCTTAAGAGTAGGAGTAGAGTAGATCTTGGTGAGTTCTTCAGGCAAGCAGGGCTACATCGGTTTGGCCGACCTCCGGTTTGTTTGTGAGTACCATCACATGACTTATACTTTGTTTATAAGGCTGCATTGGTCCGACCGACCTCTTGTAAGCTTTGTATAAGTTAGTTATCAACTTTTATCAGTAATTGTAAGGCTACATCGGTTCGGCCGACCTCGTATAATTCCTAATTCAAGTTACCCATCGATTCTTATCAAAATTTGTAAGGCTACATCGGTCTGACCGACCTCGTACAAATTTTGATATGGATTAGTTATCGGTTAAATCTATTAAGATCAGTAGAGTTTCCTTGCTGCTTTAGTAGATTTGGTAGTTATAGATCTTGTTACTATTTGTAACAACATCACCCCTTACCCGATTAAGATTGAAAGGATCGTCTTTATATTTTATCAAACCATCATCTCGTCGTTCTATCTTGCCTAGATCTCACTTTGGCGATGGTTTCGGCTAAATTAGTCGCTTTATTCCAATCTTGATCGAAGATAACATGTGGTCAAGCCATGTTTGATCTTAATTAAGTTTGTTATTTGATGAAATCTAGTTTAGAACTACTATTATGGCTACCATCGATCCAATTGACCCCACTGTTAGCACTATAGATCGAAAATTATCAATTGACAAGTTTTACTTATGGTTAAACATAGCCTCTGACTGCATGCTATGTTCGCATCGGCTATTTAGCCGATCGCTCGCGCTTTCACGATCATAACATATTTTTATGATTCTGTTAAATATGAATAGATTTATTTTCCTTGAAGGTTTAATCTGTTATCTTTATTATGGTTGCCATCGATCCGGTCAAGCCCCACAGTTAGAAATAATATGTTACATCTGATAGGTTTATAGATTTGTCTATGCTTAGTGGTCGATTGTTTGCATGTTATGAGTTTATTTTCACATGTTTCGGTTGCCTAGCCGATAGTCTGAGCTTTCATGTGTATAATGTGTATTCACGATTCTATTGAAATATGAGTAAATTTATCTATTGATAGTCTTTGATCTAGGGTCCTACCGTCAATGATGCATCAGCTGATTCGATCTGTTGGCGGTACAGTAGATTGAGTTTAGTTAGTTTGTATATTTACTTATATCCAATGGATGAATGTTTGCATGTTGTACAACTTTATCACTAGAATCAGCTATTCTTAGCTGATAGCCTGCTCATTGAGAATACACTGGCTGTCTATATGCTTGTGCTTATTTTTATCTTGGTTAAAAGCTAGCATGATTCTCAATTAATATAAATGCTTTCATTTTTACTCATCACACCTTTACATGCTCTCATGATCATCGGCTGTTAAAGATCTATACAATTAATACCCGATAATTGCCAACATGCTTATTTTACTTATTCTACATCATGAACATGTTAGATATCGACTCTTTAGTCGATAGCCTTATCTCATTGGCTATTTAGCCACATATTTGGAACTGTCTGGAGCAACACCGGCATGTTCTACCTTAAATTACTGATTAATATTTCCTCCTTGTCAATTATAGGGTCAAATTAACTGGCACACCTCAGGTCACGACCATCCGGTCTTGTGTTTCTAAAGTCCTGGAAGATCTCAGGATCTGCTCCTCGCGGCTTCTCCTGGCTTGCTGTGCTGATGGTGAGGCGACCGTTTTCGCTGTTAACACAACGTAGACTTTTAAGATGTTTACCTCATTAGTAGCACATGCATTTATTCCTTTTCTCTCTCTAGTGGGTGGTGTGGTTTCGATATAACCTCATCACTAGCACATACATTTATCATTCTCTCTCCTTGCGGTGTTAGGCTTGCATTAGCATTTGCAAATCATGTGCATAAGCATAATCATGCATTGTTGAGCATTGTAACACCCCAGGTGTTTATCACCAATTAAGTAGGGGGTTTAAGCTTAAACACAATAGATTAAGTGTAAATGACAATGTCCAGGTCAACCTACGGAGATGAGCCTAACTTAAAGTTGGATGCTGCATCATTGCTTTACATATAGGCCATCTTCAAAGATATATGTTCGGATGGTGTTATTACCATATCTTCATGTGTCTCACCTTGGTACCTATCTATATTGATCCCTGGAAAAGTTTTATAAAGTTTGGAATCAAAAAGTCACATGAAATGATAAGTTACATGCTTGTTGGATTAGAACTAAGACATACTTCTGAAACCAGGAAACATGCTTTACGTTCCATGTAAACTAGTATTTATGCAACATACAAATGCAACATGTGCGACACATCTAGGACACATGTGGGACAACCTAGTGAAACATGTGTAGAATGTACCTTGCAACAACACTATGAAACAAGTGAAATAGAGCTTTGACACAAGCATTTCAAATGTAGTGATTCCTATGTTTCAATGCATGTGAGGCCTATATTCTTGTGCAACCTATGTATGGTGTGTATGTTTAGCCTCTACAATACCTTAACTATGCTTAGGACACTTAATGGAGCAATGTTCATGTTGACCATGTTGACTAATTAAGTCTCTAAGTGATAGTTGACATTGATTTGACCTTGTTTGACGTAGAGAGCACAGTTGCTTGACTGTTTTAAAAGGGTAGCTAAAAGTATTTTCCTGTAGCTGCACCCTTAAACAAAGTTGTAGAAAATTTGTTATGGAACAAAAGTTGTTTAATGACCATCTCATGAAAATAACCAGAACAATCTCAAAGGTGGCCCACAAGCTAGGAATAGGGGCTGATTGGCACTTGCAAAATTTGGCTAAGTCCTTATGCTGTTTTAGTGCTAAGTGCCTTAGTTGGAGCTTTATATCTTGCAATACAAGCTGGCTCAAACCTTGATCCTTAAATAATAATTATAGTTTGGTTTGAGTACTACAAACTTTGTTTAATGAGCAAGAGCTGATTTTGTGCCTAGCTTGGTCAAATAGGGTTCACAAAATCGAATCTTGTGCTGTTTTCAGGGACGAAAAATTGGTTAAGTCTGGGATGACGGAATTCCGGGATTTCGTTTTCATGTACCTATCTTTGGCGAATATTAGTTTGCAAACCATGTCGATTTTGGCCAAACTTCTTTAAGAAAAGTTGTCGACCTCATATAGCTCTACAACACTATGGAATTGGTTTAGCATTTCCTTACTTGGTTTTGGAGATGGAGATGAACGAACAATGCAGTTTCAGCTTGTTTCAAACTGAACTGCAGGGTTCGATTTTGGGTACCCTACTTTGGATCCTTGTACCTGTCAAACCAGGCCGAATTATACCTTGACGCTTTAAGAAAAGTTGAAGCCGGTATGTAGCCCTATAACTTCTATTAGTGAAGTTTTTGCGAACTTGAACCGGATTATGAGATAGAGGGAGACGAATATGATGTTTCAGTTGTATGTTTGAGGTGGTATTGAATTTTTGATTCGACAGTAGCTGCAGCCATGGCCGACCACGGGTAGGGGTCTGCTGCCGCGTGGCCGACGCTCCCTCGCATGTCCACCACGTCGCTGTGCATGCCGATTTGGAGAGCCCGAGCAGTCACTCCTCCCTCCTGCTCACTCACTCGCCCCATCTCCCTGGCTCTCTCCTCTCGCTCTTGCTGTGCCCAGCGAGGCCGAGCAGCGCTGCTGCCGTCGCTGCTCCTCCGTTGCAGTGCGCCTCCTCCAGCTCCTCCATCTTGTCCCTCTCTCCATCCCCGATGGCCACGCTGCTCCTCCTCTGCCGTGGCATCCTCACTTGTTCAGCGCCGCTGCTCACAGCCACCACTGAAGCCATGGCCATGGCCGGCGAGCAGAGCAGCCGCCGCCATCGCTGTTCCCTTGCCTCTGTGCCTTCTTGTGCCTAGAAGCTGACACGATCACCTTCTTCGCGCCATGCCGAACTTGCAGTGCTTCTTCCCCGGTCCCCTTCGCTGTCGCAGCTCACCGTCGCCGGACACCACGGCGTGGAGCCGCTGCTGCTCGTGGCCAGGCCACCTGGGCCCGGCTCGGGTCAAGCTGTGCAGCCCCATGAGTGCACGTCAGCTCCCTGGTGCTCCACCGCCACTTCCCCGACGCCGGCATGGCCCCCAACGGCCGGAGCCACGAGTCCGGCCATCCTCTGCTCTGATTTCCGACCAAGGGCTTCGTCCTAAAATTCGACTAGAGGGAAGGGCCTAACTGCATTGTCATTGACTCAAGTGAATAGTACCCCGAGGGACCTATTTGTTTTAAATCGGCTGGAAGTTTGAAAAATCATAGTAATTCATAGGAAATTCGTAAAATAGAAAATGTGGACTTTTTGGAATCCTTGTGAAATTTTCTATGCAGTAGATCTATAAGATGGCATGTTTTAGTTTAAAGTTTTAGCTGCAAAAACAGATTTGTGCAGTAGGGTTTTAATGCTAGTTGAATTTGTTATTTTTCATAACTACATATCTAGGGCTCCAAATGAAGTGAAATTTTTATGGCATGCTACTCATGTGATGGTTGATGTGTGGTAAAAATTTCAGGAGTATTGGATGAAGTATGAGTGAGTTATTGGTTTATCTTGCTCTCACATGATTTCTTGCTTTAGAAACTTGTCTTTTTCATAGAGGTTGCTATACTTATACAAATGGAGTGAAATTTATACAGTAGACTATTGAGAGGATATGTAGGCCATTGTATTTTTGGTAGAATTTATTGTGCACTTTTGATAGGTGTTCATAATTCCACCTAATTATCTAAATAAATTAAGAAATGTATTAAAAGAATTTATTTAGATGGTGACACTATGTTTTCTGGTGTTCATTAGTCATGTGGAATATGTTGGTAAAGTTGGGTTGGTCCAATTATATGTTTGCAACATATGTTAATAATTATTTCTTGCAATTATTAGTTTCTGGACAGTTCTGGGGGCAATAGAAATTACCCCATGTTAATGATGTTTTCTGGGAAACTTGTTTATACAAAAGTTGTAGATAATTCATGTATCTAGCTGCTGTTAAAATTTGGTGTCAATTGGCTAAGTAGTTTTTGAGTTATAGCTGTTTAAAGTCTGGTCCCAGATTTGGTTGCTCTCTGTTTGGAGCAGACCAGATTCTGTAGTTTCATCTTTTAGACCTATTAAACTTGGGAATTAGGCTTCGGTGATATTAAATGAATTGTAGACAATTTCATAAGCTTTCTATAATGTCTTCTTGCAAGTCATTTGGATTTGTAGAACTCCAGATATGATTGATTTACTCAGCTACTGCATGTATGTCTAGAATTATTGAAAATACATAGATGCTTGATTACTTTGCTTGCTTGTTATTAAGTGTGATTCATGTCCATGGTGATGAAGTTAGTACACCTGAGGCTTTGTAAATCTTGAGTTATGTTTGGTATTGTTTCCCTTGCTCTCTTAGCATAATAGGTGGTGTGATGTTTATTTGAGCGATGTAAAGTGCTTATGTGTATTTAGCGTAACCTTGTACTTGCCTTGTTTAGTGTGTGATGCATCATCTATTGCATTTCCATATATTCATACACTTGCATCTTGCACCTCATTTAGGTACGCTAGCTGAAAAACGTGAAGGATGTGATGTGGCATTGGAGCCAAACCCGAAGACGGTGTTTGGTGGATCTATCCCGAAGATAGAAGGACCGGACAAGTGGTAGATTGGAGGTTGCTCGCCAAGTGACTTCATCTGACATACTCTAACTTGAGTCGGATCTCAGGCAAGCCCCGGAGCATTATAAGCCTCCTACCTTCAAAAGCAATTAATTATATATATGTTATAAAGTATTGTTGCATTAAGTGGTAGGAGTTGGTTGAAAACCTTGCTGCATTATATCATTCCTTGTCCAGATATATGAATCCCTGAATCCTACATAGACTAGGATCGAATAGATGCTTAGCCCTGCTTTAAGCGGTAGAAGTCAGGTGATTTCCTGTCACCTGCGAGATATAGGGATATCCATATATGGCACGGTTGGCTATACTGCTATCGTGGAATGGAACCATGTGTTAATAAAATGAAATGAGACCGGGCGGGATGACGATAGTGAAGCAACAAGGCATGGAGGTCTTGGGTGTGGATCTATCCCCGTCTGAGTCGTTTAAGGACCGATTCGCTGTACGTCCTTGAGTCATGTTGAACGCAGTCTAACACTTAGTTGGCCGGATAAGTCGTTCCGACCGCGAAGTCGAGTAATATGGTTCAGGCCGGGAATCGAATGGTAGGTTGCTTCTTGGAGGAGAGAAAGGATGTGCTTGGGGACATTGGCGTGAGACCAAGGGGGGGGTTAGAGTCCCTATCACCTGGCAGAGTGTCGCCCTTGGGGTCGCGACATCATTCGGACCCGCGATTCCTGAACTGTACGAAAGATGACCTGAGCAGCCCTCGCCAGGCGTGACTCGGTGAGTGTTAGAAATACCCCTCCAGCTGGATAGGAATTCGATTCGAATCGCCGTCGCTCCCGGTTAGTGAGCACTTGACTTGAGCAGCGGCAACGTAGACTCCATTAAATTGAACGTATGGTTAATTGGATAACGATGGAAAGGTTGCCTCAATTTATACCTGCTATGGTTAATATTGTTTGCTCCTAATAAAGTGAGTGCTCTAGTACAGGTTCTAATATAGATGATAGGTTAATGATAATTAACTTGATGCTTAAGCATTAATGATTACTTATTCATAATAAGCTTTTATGCAAAATGTTGTCAAGCTAGCCCACTTTATATCAGCCTTGCATGATCCTTGGTGTCCCCTTATTTCTGGTTTATGACGGGTAAGTCTAGCTGAGTACATTGTCGTACTCAGGGTTTTATCCCCACTTGTTGCAGGTTGTGATGTATCATGGCGACTGCAAGAGTTGGTTGACTCCTGCCGTAGAGGCGGAGTGTGATCACGGGCATGATCCTTCTGAGTTATCTTCTCTCTAATGCTTTTGTGGAATTCGACCTTCATACTGGCATGTATTTTAAATAATGGTGTTGTTACTTTCAAATTACTTTGCTTCCGCTACTTTCAAACTTAAGTTGTAATAACTATGTTGAACTCCGATGTATATTAAACTACTTGTGAAATAGATGTAACATGTGACTTGTTATGTTGAATCACTACGATCTTGGCTTGTATGTTGGTTGGTTTGAAATCCCTCGTGATTTCATTGGACTACCGGAGTTATATGGGCTCAAGTGCGAAAATTTGATCACTTCGGTGATTGTTTTTGTACTTGTGCTCTTATAATTTGGACGGTTCCGTTACAGCTGGTATCGGAGCAAGATTCAACATTAAACTTGTCGTATGTGTATTTAAAACAAAGGTTTTGTTTTATAAAATCAGTTTTATCAACTTATAGCTATATATAGGTTTGTGAAAACTGAATTCTAAATCTAAGTATGCCAATGGTCAATTTCCTTATGCCCATATAAGGATTATTAGGTGGCTTATATAAGTACTAACTTGGGGGTTTTTCATTTATGCATCTACGCCCAGGCCAAGGTATGTATGTGTTATAACTCTCCCACACTTTGCTACCCGGTGTGTCAGATTAGAGGTAGCCTTCATATATGAAATAGTCATATATGTCGCTAGTTTACTTTTATGCAACATCGCACCTACGCTCAAGTAAGTGTGAGTTGTGAGAGCATGACCGTACAAACTGCGGTCTAGGGGAGAGCTAGTTTTGGTTACTGGATTATTTACATGTTACACACATGTATATATGAAGGTACTTAATTGTGGGAGAGTGATGATTCGGGTAGTTTTGGTGCTACATGTACGTATACAGGGGTATATGTATATGGGAGTACTTAGAATTTTACTTTCCTGTTTTCATTGTGTGCCATATATTGGGGAATTGTTGGGCTGCAATGAAACTTTTCTGCAGATACGCTAACCACGAATGCGTAAGTCGAATGTAGCTGACGACTAGCTATATATCGAGAGAGTGCGTGTTATGCCACCGACATAGAACGTGATCGCCACCTTAGGTTGGCAATCTTGTGAGGACGAATAGGACGAAGCATTCATTATCATGATTGTTGCTTTATGCATAGCTATGCCCCTCTCACCCTTATTCTATATTAAGTAACTTGTGATTGATGTGGTACACATCTTCCTTGTGTGGAGTAAAACAAGAATTCCTTGTTCCATGTTGCGTAAATAGGAAATGCTTGAGAAAAGTGTGTGTTTAGCCTTGCTAGAAATAATTATGGTTACCTGCTTGAATCTATAAATGCCCTCTAGTTTAGTCAAGGGGTGAATTTGTTGTTCATACAAGCATTTGTAAATGCTTTAGACCTCAATTCAGTAATTGTGATTCTCATGAAGGAATTAAATTCGTGTTAGTCTAAAGTAACAAAATTTAGAGCTACTAGAATAACATGTTTGTGTGCTCTTTTGTTAAGTAGAACAAAGGCAAGCTTTGTTTTGCTTGTGGAACATTGGCTGTTAGAACGGTTTCTGTTGTAGTGATGCTCTCATGGTCGTAATGGTGTTTTCTATAGTTATGTAGAATACCAAAGTTGTAGCTCACTTACTCATCTAGCTTTTCCTAAAATTTCATGACCCTAAGTCTTATGGTTTGGGAGTTATAAATTTTAGAAGTTTGTTGTCAGAATCTGCCCATGTCAGAACGCATCTGAATGTTTGGTTTGTTTGACCTGTGTGCATATGGAATCATGTCTTGGAAATATTAGAGGAAGTGTAGTACTTTTTCTAAGCTTTCCAAAATGCTAAAGATCACTACTTTTGATTGAATAAATCTCTAGTTGTGAGCTTGCAAAGTGGAATGACAGAATCTGTCCAAATCTGGGCAGAAATGTCTTCTTTGTGTTGATTAACCTTGTTAGCTGTATAATCATCCTAATAAGATAATAGGAAAGTTATGGAAAACTTAATAAGCTTTACATCAAGTTAAGGATCAGCCTTGTTGGGTCCCTAGAACTCCAGTTACGCATTTTCGAAGTTCTTGTCAGTTTTCTGTCCATATTGGTACAGATCTAAAACATTAGCATTTTTGGTCATGTTAATCTATGAATTAGCTATTGGTATGAATAACTAAAGTGTAGTCATCTTCCTAAGCTTTCTAGAAAGTCTAGGATCACCTTTATGGGATGTCTACAACCTAAATTATGGTTGAAACAAGTAACTACTGCGTTGCTGTCCAGATTCTGGGCACATGCTAAGTTGGCTTCCTTAGCTAGCGTTTGTTTTGGACTAAACTTGTAGTTAGTTCTTGCTTTAGATAAATGCTTGTTTTGAGTGAGCCTTGTGCTTTGTATTGGTTGCTTAAGCCCATTCATTTGAATTTTCTCCAAGGTCTGCTTGACTATGATGTTGTATGTATGCTTGTTATCTAGGTAGTGCCCTAGTTGTCATCTCGTTTGTTCTCGGTGAGCATACGAGTGTCGCATAGCTTTATCCTAGAACAACGTTCACATTACGTAATTGTATGGTTGTTGTCTTCAATTAGGTTCTCTCTCTTAGGAGCCTGAGCCTGTAGACGTGGTGATTATCCCTTGAATGTTTGTATCCATACCGTTGCTTGACCGAAAGTCCAAAGTTTTGTTCTCCTATATGTTTGTCTAAGCCGTGGATGTTTTTCAACCCTTTTTGTGAAGACCCTTATCGACTGACCAACCAAGTTAACTTTCATCAACTCTAGCTTTTGACCATTTGTCGTACATTGCCAGTTGTGGAGAACGTACCCAAATCCATGTTGGACCTTCCGGTTACCTATTCCCAAAGGTTAGCTAGTGTGACGTAACGTCTCTCTGCTATGGCATGTAAATCGTTGCTTGTAAATTCATGCATCTACCTTATCAACTCAATCTTTGGTTGACATATCAGTTTCTGCTTTAAAGTTGGTTAATCCGTCCCCAACCTTCCCAAGTCTCGAGATGTTTATCAGTCTTGATCTCATGTTGTTGCCCAACATGAATGAATCTCTTGTTAATCTTTTATCTGGTACTCCCCTCGGTGGACGCAAGTCGTACGTAGAATTTAAGCAAGAGTCTCTTGCTCAGTATCCTTGGCAAGTGTGCGATGTTCTCTTATGCTATATTTTGATCTTTGGATCATTTTTGTGTTGATTTTAAACCTTGTGACTACCTTTGCGTGCTATCCCTCCTTGTACGGCGCTTGCTCTTACAGCCTATTGGTGCCACTTGAAATTTCACTTTCGTTGTGCGTTTAGTAATGGTGTTATGAGTAGCCGCTGATGGTGCCGCGACGAAACCAAGGGCCTCCTGTGGCTGCAGACACATGGCTGGCTGCTTGGCACGCGCTGGTATCACGGTTTCTAGTCATGATCCATTATGAAACGACAGTCGATGTGTTATTTTCTCGTGTTCCTTTTCTTGATCATCTCTCCAAATCGTATTGTAAGATCCATATCTTAGACCGAAAGTAGTGGAACTTCCTTCTAAAAGTTGCTAAGAGGAAAATCTTTGAAGAATAGGTCACCGACATAAACATTAACAGACTACAATAGGTGGTAGGCAAGTGACTCTACGTAGTTATCCCAGTATTGAGGAACGTCATCTAGTAAGCAAGTATCTCATATCTATTGGATAAAAAAGGACACACAACCCTTAATGTTGGACAAGTTATCTGCTGGATGAGAATCGATTGTCGCATTGTGCATATGACCGGAGCTATCCAAGTCACAATCTTGGGTGCATAATGACCATACAATCGAAATCACTATATCTGGTGTGACTCCTTATCTGCTGGCTTCGATGGCAATCATCTATTCTGCATCAACCACAGTTGTTGTGGTCAAGAGTGAAGATTTGGAATTTTTTTTTTGTGTTGAGAGACAACTGATTAGTTACCAATAGGAAGGTTAATCTCCAGCTAGGTAACGACTCTTTGGTAGCTACGAAGGCTATGTCTTACAGAGCAATAACCAACAAGAAGTTAATCAACTAGCCAACAACTTGAGAGATATTCTATCTTTTAGAGCCATTGTGATCAAGTCCATTCCGTCTTGGACAATCACACAGATAGTGCAAGGTGTTCAATCAGCTGCGGTGAAGAATTAGAGAAATGCATGCCCTAGTTTCGATCAACATCCTTGTGCCCTTAAGTGCCACAAATAGTTTGTTCATCACTCTGTTGGACGATCTCTTGACTGGTCTTAAGGATCCTGTTGTACACCCTTTCGCCTTGATTTTATGTCCTCTCATCAATAATTATTGGGACAATCAAGGGTTCTCCGAGTAAATTTGCAAATCAAAAGCAAATTGAAAAGAGTCAAACAACAGATTTCCCAGCTTAGAGTTGATGTTGATCCTAAAGAGGAAGCCTCACGGTGAAAAGTTAGCCTGACAAAGCTAGTTTCACTATGTTGCAAGTCAAACTCAACTTACTGTGCAACTACCTCACGAAGGGGATTGTACTCAACTTGCTCGGTAGTGAGTTAATTACCGAAGTTGGTAAATACTTGCAATTTTTGCTGTCTACCAGACCTTGCTACATCTTTCTTTAGCAATTATTGCTAATACTCACTGATCTTTGGTACCTTAAGGTGTTCTTACCCAAGAGGTTGCATCTGATTCAACTCAGATAACTGTTGCCTTTGGATAGAAGAATCTTCTTAGATAACTGTTGGCAGAAATAGGAAGCCGACAAGTCAGCTATCACATTCACTGACCATCGATGGACTCAGATAATACAGTGTTGTCGTCAGAGAAAGAGAACTGCACGCATGGAACCGCAAGTAGTTTTCCATTAGTTGGTGTCTAAATGAATGAACATTTATGACCAACATAGACCTTGTCTATTGGTTAGTCAGTATCCTATGGCCTCAGAGAATGTTTGTCGTCTATGATCTCACCCTTTTGGAAGGTTGCGCTCAAGCCATTTTTGGTAGAGAACTGCTTTTCAAACTTGGTGAACATAGGATCACTTCAATGAGTATCTTTTTGAGGATTTCGGTCTAGTGTAAAGTTCATACGGACTATGCTGTGCTCACTTAAGAATCAGATACTGGTGAGTGGTCAGCTCACGGACCGAATGATCTCCGTACACTGAGAATGCAGTACGAGCTATCTTGGATTCCTCCCAAAGTAACAATGCTTTATGGAAGTCAATGAAGGAAATTCTTCAGACAAATTTTACCATCAAGAGTAAGTATGAGAAAGTGCCCTTGACCAAATTGTTCACCAATGTGGAAGCCTTATAGCTGAATGCTATAACGTGTCTCTCTTCCTTAAAAGATCTTCCATTCCGAATCTCGGGACGCGATTCTTTTAAGGGGGGAGGGCTGTAACACCCCAGGTGTTTATCACCAATTAAGTAGGGGGTTTAAGCTTAAACACAATAGATTAAGTGTAAATGACAATGTCCAGGTCAACCTACGGAGATGAGCCTAACTTAAAGTTGGATGCTGCATCATTGCTTTACATATAGGCCATCTTCAAAGATATATGTTCGGATGGTGTTATTACCATATCTTCATGTGTCTCACCTTGGTACCTATCTATATTGATCCCTGGAAAAGTTTTATAAAGTTTGGAATCAAAAAGTCACATGAAATGATAAGTTACATGCTTGTTGGATTAGAACTAAGACATACTTCTGAAACCAGGAAACATGCTTTACGTTCCATGTAAACTAGTATTTATGCAACATACAAATGCAACATGTGCGACACATCTAGGACACATGTGGGACAACCTAGTGAAACATGTGTAGAATGTACCTTGCAACAACACTATGAAACAAGTGAAATAGAGCTTTGACACAAGCATTTCAAATGTAGTGATTCCTATGTTTCAATGCATGTGAGGCCTATATTCTTGTGCAACCTATGTATGGTGTGTATGTTTAGCCTCTACAATACCTTAACTATGCTTAGGACACTTAATGGAGCAATGTTCATGTTGACCATGTTGACTAATTAAGTCTCTAAGTGATAGTTGACATTGATTTGACCTTGTTTGACGTAGAGAGCACAGTTGCTTGACTGTTTTAAAAGGGTAGCTAAAAGTATTTTCCTGTAGCTGCACCCTTAAACAAAGTTGTAGAAAATTTGTTATGGAACAAAAGTTGTTTAATGACCATCTCATGAAAATAACCAGAACAATCTCAAAGGTGGCCCACAAGCTAGGAATAGGGGCTGATTGGCACTTGCAAAATTTGGCTAAGTCCTTATGCTGTTTTAGTGCTAAGTGCCTTAGTTGGAGCTTTATATCTTGCAATACAAGCTGGCTCAAACCTTGATCCTTAAATAATAATTATAGTTTGGTTTGAGTACTACAAACTTTGTTTAATGAGCAAGAGCTGATTTTGTGCCTAGCTTGGTCAAATAGGGTTCACAAAATCGAATCTTGTGCTGTTTTCAGGGACGAAAAATTGGTTAAGTCTGGGATGACGGAATTCCGGGATTTCGTTTTCATGTACCTATCTTTGGCGAATATTAGTTTGCAAACCATGTCGATTTTGGCCAAACTTCTTTAAGAAAAGTTGTCGACCTCATATAGCTCTACAACACTATGGAATTGGTTTAGCATTTCCTTACTTGGTTTTGGAGATGGAGATGAACGAACAATGCAGTTTCAGCTTGTTTCAAACTGAACTGCAGGGTTCGATTTTGGGTACCCTACTTTGGATCCTTGTACCTGTCAAACCAGGCCGAATTATACCTTGACGCTTTAAGAAAAGTTGAAGCCGGTATGTAGCCCTATAACTTCTATTAGTGAAGTTTTTGCGAACTTGAACCGGATTATGAGATAGAGGGAGACGAATATGATGTTTCAGTTGTATGTTTGAGGTGGTATTGAATTTTTGATTCGACAGTAGCTGCAGCCATGGCCGACCACGGGTAGGGGTCTGCTGCCGCGTGGCCGACGCTCCCTCGCATGTCCACCACGTCGCTGTGCATGCCGATTTGGAGAGCCCGAGCAGTCACTCCTCCCTCCTGCTCACTCACTCGCCCCATCTCCCTGGCTCTCTCCTCTCGCTCTTGCTGTGCCCAGCGAGGCCGAGCAGCGCTGCTGCCGTCGCTGCTCCTCCGTTGCAGTGCGCCTCCTCCAGCTCCTCCATCTTGTCCCTCTCTCCATCCCCGATGGCCACGCTGCTCCTCCTCTGCCGTGGCATCCTCACTTGTTCAGCGCCGCTGCTCACAGCCACCACTGAAGCCATGGCCATGGCCGGCGAGCAGAGCAGCCGCCGCCATCGCTGTTCCCTTGCCTCTGTGCCTTCTTGTGCCTAGAAGCTGACACGATCACCTTCTTCGCGCCATGCCGAACTTGCAGTGCTTCTTCCCCGGTCCCCTTCGCTGTCGCAGCTCACCGTCGCCGGACACCACGGCGTGGAGCCGCTGCTGCTCGTGGCCAGGCCACCTGGGCCCGGCTCGGGTCAAGCTGTGCAGCCCCATGAGTGCACGTCAGCTCCCTGGTGCTCCACCGCCACTTCCCCGACGCCGGCATGGCCCCCAACGGCCGGAGCCACGAGTCCGGCCATCCTCTGCTCTGATTTCCGACCAAGGGCTTCGTCCTAAAATTCGACTAGAGGGAAGGGCCTAACTGCATTGTCATTGACTCAAGTGAATAGTACCCCGAGGGACCTATTTGTTTTAAATCGGCTGGAAGTTTGAAAAATCATAGTAATTCATAGGAAATTCGTAAAATAGAAAATGTGGACTTTTTGGAATCCTTGTGAAATTTTCTATGCAGTAGATCTATAAGATGGCATGTTTTAGTTTAAAGTTTTAGCTGCAAAAACAGATTTGTGCAGTAGGGTTTTAATGCTAGTTGAATTTGTTATTTTTCATAACTACATATCTAGGGCTCCAAATGAAGTGAAATTTTTATGGCATGCTACTCATGTGATGGTTGATGTGTGGTAAAAATTTCAGGAGTATTGGATGAAGTATGAGTGAGTTATTGGTTTATCTTGCTCTCACATGATTTCTTGCTTTAGAAACTTGTCTTTTTCATAGAGGTTGCTATACTTATACAAATGGAGTGAAATTTATACAGTAGACTATTGAGAGCATATGTAGGCCATTGTATTTTTGGTAGAATTTATTGTGCACTTTTGATAGGTGTTCATAATTCCACCTAATTATCTAAATAAATTAAGAAATGTATTAAAAGAATTTATTTAGATGGTGACACTATGTTTTCTGGTGTTCATTAGTCATGTGGAATATGTTGGTAAAGTTGGGTTGGTCCAATTATATGTTTGCAACATATGTTAATAATTATTTCTTGCAATTATTAGTTTCTGGACAGTTCTGGGGGCAATAGAAATTACCCCATGTTAATGATGTTTTCTGGGAAACTTGTTTATACAAAAGTTGTAGATAATTCATGTATCTAGCTGCTGTTAAAATTTGGTGTCAATTGGCTAAGTAGTTTTTGAGTTATAGCTGTTTAAAGTCTGGTCCCAGATTTGGTTGCTCTCTGTTTGGAGCAGACCAGATTCTGTAGTTTCATCTTTTAGACCTATTAAACTTGGGAATTAGGCTTCGGTGATATTAAATGAATTGTAGACAATTTCATAAGCTTTCTATAATGTCTTCTTGCAAGTCATTTGGATTTGTAGAACTCCAGATATGATTGATTTACTCAGCTACTGCATGTATGTCTAGAATTATTGAAAATACATAGATGCTTGATTACTTTGCTTGCTTGTTATTAAGTGTGATTCATGTCCATGGTGATGAAGTTAGTACACCTGAGGCTTTGTAAATCTTGAGTTATGTTTGGTATTGTTTCCCTTGCTCTCTTAGCATAATAGGTGGTGTGATGTTTATTTGAGCGATGTAAAGTGCTTATGTGTATTTAGCGTAACCTTGTACTTGCCTTGTTTAGTGTGTGATGCATCATCTATTGCATTTCCATATATTCATACACTTGCATCTTGCACCTCATTTAGGTACGCTAGCTGAAAAACGTGAAGGATGTGATGTGGCGTTGGAGCCAAACCCGAAGACGGTGTTTGGTGGATCTATCCCGAAGATAGAAGGACCGGACAAGTGGTAGATTGGAGGTTGCTCGCCAAGTGACTTCATCTGACATACTCTAACTTGAGTCGGATCTCAGGCAAGCCCCGGAGCATTATAAGCCTCCTACCTTCAAAAGCAATTAATTATATATATGTTATAAAGTATTGTTGCATTAAGTGGTAGGAGTTGGTTGAAAACCTTGCTGCATTATATCATTCCTTGTCCAGATATATGAATCCCTGAATCCTACATAGACTAGGATCGAATAGATGCTTAGCCCTGCTTTAAGCGGTAGAAGTCAGGTGATTTCCTGTCACCTGCGAGATATAGGGATATCCATATATGGCACGGTTGGCTATACTGCTATCGTGGAATGGAACCATGTGTTAATAAAATGAAATGAGACCGGGCGGGATGACGATAGTGAAGCAACAAGGCATGGAGGTCTTGGGTGTGGATCTATCCCCGTCTGAGTCGTTTAAGGACCGATTCGCTGTACGTCCTTGAGTCATGTTGAACGCAGTCTAACACTTAGTTGGCCGGATAAGTCGTTCCGACCGCGAAGTCGAGTAATATGGTTCAGGCCGGGAATCGAATGGTAGGTTGCTTCTTGGAGGAGAGAAAGGATGTGCTTGGGGACATTGGCGTGAGACCAAGGGGGGGGTTAGAGTCCCTATCACCTGGCAGAGTGTCGCCCTTGGGGTCGCGACATCATTCGGACCCGCGATTCCTGAACTGTACGAAAGATGACCTGAGCAGCCCTCGCCAGGCGTGACTCGGTGAGTGTTAGAAATACCCCTCCAGCTGGATAGGAATTCGATTCGAATCGCCGTCGCTCCCGGTTAGTGAGCACTTGACTTGAGCAGCGGCAACGTAGACTCCATTAAATTGAACGTATGGTTAATTGGATAACGATGGAAAGGTTGCCTCAATTTATACCTGCTATGGTTAATATTGTTTGCTCCTAATAAAGTGAGTGCTCTAGTACAGGTTCTAATATAGATGATAGGTTAATGATAATTAACTTGATGCTTAAGCATTAATGATTACTTATTCATAATAAGCTTTTATGCAAAATGTTGTCAAGCTAGCCCACTTTATATCAGCCTTGCATGATCCTTGGTGTCCCCTTATTTCTGGTTTATGACGGGTAAGTCTAGCTGAGTACATTGTCGTACTCAGGGTTTTATCCCCACTTGTTGCAGGTTGTGATGTATCATGGCGACTGCAAGAGTTGGTTGACTCCTGCCGTAGAGGCGGAGTGTGATCACGGGCATGATCCTTCTGAGTTATCTTCTCTCTAATGCTTTTGTGGAATTCGACCTTCATACTGGCATGTATTTTAAATAATGGTGTTGTTACTTTCAAATTACTTTGCTTCCGCTACTTTCAAACTTAAGTTGTAATAACTATGTTGAACTCCGATGTATATTAAACTACTTGTGAAATAGATGTAACATGTGACTTGTTATGTTGAATCACTACGATCTTGGCTTGTATGTTGGTTGGTTTGAAATCCCTCGTGATTTCATTGGACTACCGGAGTTATATGGGCTCAAGTGCGAAAATTTGATCACTTCGGTGATTGTTTTTGTACTTGTGCTCTTATAATTTGGACGGTTCCGTTACAAGCATCACATGAAAAATAGACCTTATAACGTAGGAAACATGTGAGTGAAACATAGATGTTGCATTTACTTGTTTTCAATAGGTTAATGCTAGTGTGGCAGAACCACCCAAAATAACACACTAACGGAGGTACTTGCCTTCCTCTAGGCACTAAGTACTCCGCCAGCGGCTATTCCAGCCGTTTCTGTCGAGCACACCCAATGGGAGAACTCGAAACCATCCACATTTTCATCCAGGATCCAATAATGAAAACGAGTACAATACTTAGTTTATTCCATACAACATAGTCTTCAGAAATAAGTTATTACAATACCAAGTTCAGAGTGCGGAATTAAAATAGCGGAAGTAAATATCTAGCGAGCGTAGCAAAGATCCATCTGAGCCCAGCAGACGATCCTCCACACAAAGCCTCAAGCAGCACCTGCAACAGGGGTAAAATAAACCCTGAGTACACAATGTACCCGCAAGACTTACCCAACTAGGAATAGTTTCCCGACTCCAAGGATCATGATAGGCTTTTTGGCTACTGGTTCAAGTTTGCAGAAAAGCATTACTACTAGTGGATCCTTATTGCAGTTCTTTTATTTGCCATCTTTTAGTTTATCATCTAACCATCTATGTAAGCACTTATGCTATTTTCAAACAAGAGTTGGTCAATACAAATCCATCATTATTCACCTTTTCTCTTTCAGTTCTTACTACGATGCCCAGATCAAGTCATATCGGACCGCTTACGCGGCGATTCGTGAATCAATGTAGCCCAGCTGGGTACCCCAAAAAACACACGCCCCACCCGTACTGAGGTACAAACGGGACCAACCCATTATCCTCCTGTCAAGAGAACCGAGTCCCCATCCATACTGGGACTCCAAGCCCCCGCCCTCTCGCGGTGCTTAGACCTCCTAATACCCATATATAATCCACCTTCAGTTGGTCCGGATGGAGCCGGAACCCATGATAAGAGAATAACAAGTCTTTCTAGCCCCCATCCGCTAGTATATGCTCGGGATAAGGAGATCTGTGACCTGACAACCATCCAAAAGCAACGATCGGTCCTTAACCGACTCGGACAGGGAAACAATGTAACCCAGTGATGCCCTGTTGGCCGCAGGACACCCCTTGTCACATCCACCACTACCAAACCACATCCCTGCCCGGTCACCATTTCACATGCCTTTATTTCCATGTAAACATAGTGATAATAATGATCACCTATCGTGAACAACGCCATGTTGTTCACGCTAACGAAACCTAAGCATGGCACTACACGGCCTAAACTAGTAAGACTCTTGTGTAGTAATATTTATGCAAGGGGGTTTCAACAGAACTCCTGAAACGTAAATGCACATATAACATAGATATCCTATTATCATTTCAAAATAAAGGTTATGCACCGGGGCTTGCCTTGGGCATCCTGGTGTGCAGCAAAGTTAGTGGTTGACGGCTCCGGGGCTCTTTCCTGCACGGGGACCTTCTCCTCGTACACCTCCACGATCTCCTCGTACTCTGGCTCCTCCGCAGCCACGTACTCCACTATCTCGTGATCTATATTCAAGAAATGATGACATGACTTAATGCAATGACAACAGCAGCTCTTAAAATAATAACAACTATTACTAAGCTACTAAGCTAGCTCTAATGACTAACATACCAGGCTGTCTACTATTCTTACTAAGCAAGAGTAAACTGATCCAATTAATCTTTACTCATTAAATTGCATACTCTTTATTTGTTTCTGATTTAATTTTTACTATGGCTAGGGAAACTTAGCTATCACATCTAGTAAGCTATTTAAAGACTATAAAAGTACAGCAAGCACCTAATAAAACCATGAAGCTACCGCAAAAGTTTCAAAGCTAAAGCTATTACCCATTTGCCACAAAAATTTATACAAGATTTATCATATTAATATTAAGCGCTTTTGATTGATTTAATAGACTTTAGCATCACCACAGATAGGTATGAGCTAACTATACTAACAGGTAGATAATGATTTTAGGAAGAAGAATCGAGTGATTCAGATATCGTATGGTGGAGATATTGATTGCGCAAAGTAGCTGTTAATAATCTCTAAAAAACCAAATGAACTTAATTAGCTCATGGCTTTCTCCCGTGACTTGCTCATGAATGTGGTCTTTAATCAAAGGAATAATGAAGACGGATGGCGCTGCTAGGGAGAAACAGAGGAAGTACAAAGAGGGACTCATGGGATACTTACCGCAGTCGACTGATGCTTCGATAGACGCAGCTTACACGAGTAAGAACAGAGGAAGTTGATTTTGGAGAAGCGAACGATCAGCTGAACGAAACGACTCGACGACTTGGTTTAAAAGATAGGAGACGCGGCTGGAGGCAGCGCTCTAAATAACCTCGCAGCGTACCGGCGATAAACAAGTTTTCTTCGGATGAACAGTATCCCGAGCTGCTAGTGATTTCTGCAGAATCCAGTGACTTCCACGCGTGAACAGTATTCTACGCGCTACAGTGTTTCCACGCGTCTACAGTGATTCTTCGTGCTACAGTATTCCTACACGTTAAATGTTGCCCTGCGTGCGCTCTGGTGATTCCTGGTCGCTGCAGTGATTTATGCGTGTTCTCTGGTTTGCTTCTCAGCGCGACGTGTGCTTCGGATTCTGGTGCTCAGCACTACGTGCCGGTAAATTCTACGAGCTGCAGTTGGCCGTCAGACAGGGTGAAAATTTTGCAAGGGACTAATAAAGGCTCGTGTACTCTGGGAGTAGACTTGGCAGAGATGAAATAATTTGGACGTGCTGCACACTCTCCCCTTTCTCCTTCATGCTCGGTTGAGCAGCTTTGATTACTCGATGTGAAGACCGACTGAGGAGGCAGCAGGCAACAGCTTTGATTGCTCGACATGGAGACCGGGTTAGGAGGTAGCAAGCAGCAGCAAGCAAGAAGTATGTGCATGCCAGGCGTGCAAGTGGCCGGTGACTTGTGTCGGAGCGTGTCATTCACGAGTAATTGATCTTTCCCGCTTTGGTTAGATAAAATTCGTGAATATTCGCACTTGATAATTTTAGTTAGCGAATTCTTACTGATCTAGGTTTTATATTATTCATTTTCTATTTTTCATTTCCGAGACTCGAATTGCATTTCGATTTTTATTTCCAGCTCATGCACTTTAACTAAATGCAATGCTCATGAATATTTTTAACCTATGATTTACAACGTAACACCAAGGGTGTTACAACTCTCCCCCTTAAATAAAATCTCGTCCCGAGATTTCGGCGTACAAAGAGTGAGAGATAAAGATACATTATTAATGATCAGACCTTGATACACTAGAGATAAGATGGGGATAATGCTTCAAGATATATCTCTCTTTCTCCCAAGTTGCTTCAGCTTCTATGTGATTCTGCCATTGGACTTTGTAAAATTTCACCACACTATTTCTAGTCACCCGTTCTTTCTCATCTAAAATTTTTATAGGGTGCTCAATATAAGACAAGTCCGGTTAGAGAGGTAGCCCTTCAATTTCCACAACTTCTTCAGGAACCCTCAAACATTTCTTCAGTTGAGACACATGAAATACATTGTGGACTGCAGATAAAATATCCGGGAGTTGGAGGCGGTAAGCAACTGGGCCACACTATTTCAAAATCTTATAAGGTCCAACATAGCGAGGGGCTAACTTTCCACCAATACCAAAACGATGTACCCCTCTCATGGGAGAGACCTTCAGATACACATGGTCTCCAATAGCAAACTACAACGGTCTCCTTCTCTTGTCAGCATAATTTTTCTGTCAGTTTTGGGCTGCCTTTAAATGCTCCCGAATGATGCTCACTTGTTCCTGGGCTTTCTTGACAAAATCAGGCCTAAAGTAACCACGGTCCCCCACTTCAACCTAGTTAAGCGGGGTCCTACACCTTCTTCCATACAGAGCCTCGAAGGGTGCCATGCGGATACTCTCGTGGTAGCTGTTGTTATAAGAAAACTCAGCTAACTTCAAACACTTATCCCACTTTTCAGGGAAAGAAATCACACAAGCTCTCAACATATCTTCTAGCACTTGGTTCACTCTTTTTGTTTGACCATCTGTCTGGGGGTGATAAGCTGAACTATGGAGCAGACGAGTACCAAGACATTTTTGAAGTTGCTGCCAAAAGTGAGACATAAAGACTGACCCTCTGTTCGAGATAATAGTGAGAGGAACTCCATGAGAGGTCACAATCTTATCAAAGTACAACTGTGCATAGTCTATGGCTGTATATTTTGTACTCACTGGCAGAAAATGAGCAGACTTGGTGAGACGGTCTACAATAACCCAGATGGAATCATGTCCCTTGGAGGTACGGGGTAAACCCACAATAATGTCCATAGAAATATCCTCCCACTTCCACACAGGAATGGGCAAAGGCTGCAACATTCCAGGCATACGCATGTGGTCTGCCTTTACTCTCCCACAAGTGTCGCACTCTGCTATATGCTTAGTGATGTCCTGCTTCATATTTGGCCACCAATACAAGTGACGCAAATCATGGTACATTTTATTACTTCCAGGGTGGATGGATAGTTTGGAGTTATATGCTTCTTCCAAAATTTTCCTTCTCAACTCCTCACTTGAAGGGACCACTAACCGGTTTTTAAACCTCAAAACACCTTGCTCATCAATGCAAAAATGCAGACCCCGACCTTCCTCAAGCAACTTCTTAATGTGCGGGACCTCTATTGCATCTTGCTTTTGCTCACTAATTATCTGTTCTTGCAACTCTGAGACTAAGGCAATGCTGGCTAGCACTTCTGCATGATGGAGAGATAAAGGTGCTTCTTCTTCCTGATGCGCCTTTCGACTTAACGCATCAGCCACTACATTTGCTTTTCCCGGGTGATAATGGACCTCCACATCATAGTCCTTAATCAACTCTAACCATCTTCTTTGTCTCATGTTCAGCTCAGCTTGAGTAAAAATATACTTGAGACTTTTGTGGTCGGTGAAGAGATTAACTTTATTTCCCAACAAATAATGCCTCCAAATCTTGAGAGAGTGCACCACAGCGGCAAGCTCTAAGTCATGGGTGGGGTAGTTAACTTCGTGCTTTTTTAGCTGGTGTGAAGCATAAGCTATCACATGCCCATCCTGCATAAGCACACATCCTAACCCTGTCTTTGAGGCATCACAGTACACATCAAAAGGTCTCTCAATGTCTGGTTGGGCTAGAACTGGGGCAGCGGTAAGGAAAGTCTTCAGCTTTAGAAAAGCTTGCTCATAGGCCGGACTCCAGACAAACCTAGCATCTTTTTGCAAAAGCTTGGTCATAGGCTGGGCTATCTTAGAGAAATCCAGGATAAAACACCTGTAATACCCTGCTAAGCCAAGGAACTGACGGATCTGATGGATAGACTTAGGAGACTTCCAGTTCAAGACATCTTGCACTTTACTCGGGTCTACAGATATTCCCTCGGGAGTCAGCACATGGCCCAAAAACTGCACTCGGTCTAACCAGAACTCGCACTTGCTGAATTTAGCATACAACTTATGCTCTCGAAGTCTGGTCAATACAACCCGAAGATGTTGGGCATGCTCTTCTTTATTCTTGGAGTAGATCAGAATATCATCAATGAACACCACTACAAACTTGTCTAACTCTGGCATGAAGACTGAGTTCATGAGATACATGAAGAAAGCAGGAGCATTGGTAAGACCAAAGGACATGACTAGGTACTCATACAGCCCGTACCTAGTAGAGAAAGCAGTCTTGGGTATATCTTGAGGCCTAATTTTAATCTGATGGTAGCCTGAACGAAGATCAATCTTAGAAAAGACCTTAGCACCAGCTAACTGATCGAACAAAGTGTCTATGCGAGGCAATGGATATTTGTTCTTAATAGTTACCGCATTGAGAGGGCGGTAGTCTATGCACATCCGTAGGGTGTCATCTTTCTTGTTTACAAATATGGCTGGACATCCCCAAGGAGAGGTACTAGGCCGAATAAATCCCTTTTCCAACAGTTCCCCTAATTGTTTCTTCATCTCTGCTAGCTCTGGTGGGGCCATCCGATACGGACGTCGAGATATCGGAGTTGTGTCAGGCTCTAACTCAATAGTGAACTCAACTTCTCTATTAGGAGGCAAGCCAGACAGATCCTCAGGGAAGACATCCGGAAACTCACAAACCATAGGGATAGAAGCAAGGTCTGGGAGAGCTTCCGTGTGAGCCAAGACTGAATGAGTTGTTCAGGAGGGAATACGAAGAGACATCCTATCTTCGGACGAAGGTAGCCGAAGCTCAACAACTCTATGCCTAAGATTTAGTATAACCCCATAAGCCTTCAACCAATTCATCCCAAGAATGGCATCAATGCTTTGCCCTGACAGTACCAGAAACTGGAGTCGATAGATGTGGGTAGCTAACTCCAATTTGACTGTATCTGTCCGGGTATTAACACATAATAATCCCCCCGCAGTACTGATCTTAAATGCAAAGGGCATAGCCAATAGTGATATATCATGCTTCTCGATGAAACTCTGACTCATGAATGAATGTGATGCACCAGAATCAAATAACACATAGGCTGGATGGGAGTTGATGGTGAACATACCCGCCATCACTGGATCACACTGCAATAACTCCTCAGCAGTGGTGAAGTTGACCTATCCGGTATGACTCACAGGTGCCTTCTTGGTGACGATAGTCCTTTTCACCAAGCGTGAACTTGCAGACGGTGGAGCAGACTGAGCTGGCTGATTCTATGGACAGTTCCGAATGAAATGGCCCTCCTTGCCACACTTGAAACAAACATTCGGGCCAACCCCCGGACCTAGACGTGGCTGAAACTGTTGACCCTGTGACTGCTGCTGACTCTGCTAGACAGGAGCACGGTAGAGAGTGGAAGGTGCCTGGTGAGACTACTGCTGGTGACGGTAGGGATGCCCGCCGATGGATTGATAGGGCACCCTACGAACCACCTGCACCTTCTGAGCCTGCGGATGTCTAGAAGGCCCGCCAAAAGACCACTTACGCTTGTGCTCAGCGTAAGAGTCTCGCAGAATCCCCTCCATGGTGATGGCAGCATCCATCAGGGCACCAAAAGTCTGGTAGTGCCCAGTGAACAACTTCTCCTGTAGCATGCAAGAGAGGCCATGGTAAAAGCGGTCCCTCTTCTTCGTGTCGGTGTCCACGTGGGTCTCTGCATACTGTGCCAGCTAGTTGAACTTGTTGGCATAGTCCAACACAGACATGTTCCCCTGAGTCAGTTCTAGAAACTCTGTAATCTTCCGGTTGATTAGCTCGGCAGGGATGTAGTACTCCTTGAAGGCTGCGGTGAACTCCGGCCAAGTCACACGATGGTCCACCGGCTGCATGGCGTTGAAGGTGTCCCACCATGCACTGGCGAAACCCAGCAGCTGTTGCGCTGCAACGCGCACCTTCAGCTCCTCAGTGATGTCGAGAAGCAAGAACTTCTGCTCCATGACACGAAGCCAGTGCTCCGCGTCTAGAGGCTCCCTTGTCGGTGTGAACGTGGGCGGGTGAGTCTTCAGAAAATCCTGGTACGTACAGGGTCTCTCAGGACCCCGAGCACCAGCCGCCGTTGCCCTCGCGGCCTCCCTGAGCGAGACCACCAATCGCTTTGGCCAATAGCTCCAAGGCCTGGGATGATTCACGACAAGCAGCAAGCACCTCCGCCATCATCTCCACATGGGTCATCAAAGGCGGTGGTGGTGGTGGCGGAGACGGAGGAGCAAGAAGAGCCAAAAGTGGAACCTCATTGCTGCCCTAAGTGGCGTACTCCTCAGTACGGGCGTTCTCGCCCCCCTGAACATGGGCACCCTCGCCAACCTCAGCCCCGGCACTATTGCTTCCACGAACCGACCTCTGGTTCATCTGCTACCAGATAAGAACCAACCATTAGGGACAATTACCAGATTTAGTCAAAAGGAGAGAAGTAATTTAGAATTAGCTTTTAGTTGGTTAAGTAATTCATTTATTACTTGACTATTTCCCATGAGAATAGGGCAATTTTTTTAACCAGGTTGATTTAACATGATGCATGCATCGCCCTATTCGACCTTTCCCACCGGAATATAGCTGCGAACGTAATATTTTTTGACACATCGTACACTCACACGTTACTATCGGATTCTTACGTAACGCAAGTTAGTGTACCTGCAGAAGATTGATTAGATAAAAATAGTGCCACTATCCTATATAACAGGGCTTAGCTAAATCGCGTCCTGGCCTTTCACAAACTTTTTGTTGGTCAAATTTTAAGCTTTTAGAAAGGGTGATAAACTCGTAATCCTTATTAGCTCTGGTACCAACTGTGGTAGAACCACCCAAAATAACACACTAACGGAGGTACTTGCCTTCCTCTAGGCACTAAGTACTCCACCAGCGGCTATTCCAGTCATTTCTGTCGAGCACACCCAATGGGAGAACTCGAAACCATCCACATTTTCATCCAGGATCCAATAATGAAAACGAGTACAATATTTAGTTTATTCCATACAACCTAGTCTTCAGAAATAAGTTATTACAATACCAAGTTCAGAGTGCGGAATTAAAACAGTGGAAGTAAATATCTAGCGAGCGTAGCAAAGATCCATCTGAGCCCAGCAGACGATCCTCCACACAAAGCCTCAAGCAGCACCTGCAACAGGGGTAAAATAAACCCTGAGTACACAATGTACTCGCAAGACTTACCCGACTGGGAATAGTTTCCTGACTCCAAGGATCATGATAGGCTTTTTGGCTACCGGTTCAAGTTTGCAGAAAAGCATTACTACTAGTGGATCCTTATTGCATTTCTTTTATTTGCCATCTTTTAGTTTATCATCTAACCATCTATGTAAGCACTTATGCTATTTTCAAATAAGAGTTGGTCAATACAAATCCATCATTATTCACCTTTTCTCTTTCAGTTCTTACTACGATGCCCGGATCAAGTCATATCGGACCGCTTACGTGGCGATTCGCGAATCAATGTAGCCCAGCTGGGTACCCCGAAAAACACACGGGACCAACCCATTATCCTCCTATCAAGAGAACCGAGTCCCCGTCCATACTGGGACTCCAAGCCCCCGCCCTCTCGCGGTGCTTAGACCTCCTAATACCCATATATAATCCACCTTCAGTTGGTTCAGATGGAGCCGGAACCCATGACAAGAGAATAACAAGTCTTTCTAGCCCCCATCCGCTAGTATATGCTCGGGATAAGGAGATCTGTGACCTGACAACCATCCAAAAGCAACGATCGGTCCTTAACCGACTCGGACAGGGAAACAATGTAACCCAGTGATGCACCTATCGTGAACAACGCCACGTTGTTCACGCTAACGAAACCTAAGCATGGCACTACACGACCTAAACTAGTAAGACTCTTGTGTAGTAATATTTATGCAAGGGGGTTTCAACAGAACTCCTGAAACGTAAATGAACATATAACATAGATATCCTATTATCATTTCAAAATAAAGGTTATGCATCGGGGCTTGCCTTGGGCATCCTGGAGTGCAGCAAAGTTAGTGGTTGACGGCTCCGGGGCTCCTTCCTACACGGGGACCTCCTCCTCGTACACCTCTGTAACACTCCGGTGTTACGCAAGCATTTGCATTGCAATCATAAGCATGACATTTCATATCATTCATAGTCGTATATGGTAATATTATAACTTGAGTGAAATAAAAGCTTGGAAAATGGTATTCGTAATGTAATATGTTAATGTGCTAATTACCTTTCATCAAAATTGTGCAACTACAAATTTTATATCACTTAGAATTATAGGTCAAATTTTTGGAGCAACTAATTTACTCAAAGTTTTGTCAAAAACTGGTTTAAAAAATGTACTCTAAAAATATTCAAAAATACTCCCTATTTTAGCTTTTATTCTCCAATTCAAAATCTGTTGAGAATTTTTAGTTGGTCCCTTAATCAAAGTTGTAGAGAATTAAATTCTAAGCAACTTTTATTTTTGGGTCATTTCCAGAAAAGGTCTTTTTCTTGCTCAAAATGAGGTTTGAAAACTGTATTTGAATTTGTTTGAATTTAGAAATTTGAAAAAAAAAATCAAAACCTAACCTAGCAGGCCGCCGCCCCGGTTTCGGCCCGTGACCGAAAACGGCCCGCGCCACTCCCGCGCGCGCGGCCGCGCCCCGCCTCGGCCCGGCCCAGTCCGGCCGTCCTCTCCATCCCGCTCGCCCCGCGCCTCGCTGTCCGCCGTGGCAGAGCGCGCCCGCCGCGTGGCGGCCGCATGCCGGCAACGCCGGCCGGGTGGCGCCCGGTCGCCCCCACCAGCACGCGCACTCGCCCCTATAACCCTCCGCAGCGCCTCGCCCTCCTCCTTCTCCTCATTTCACTTTTGCTCCTTCACGCGCGCAGCAGCCGCGGTTCCGCCACCGCCACCGCGCGCCATCGCCGGACACGCGCATTCCGGCAGCCCCAGCTCACCGCAAGCCACTCCATCTTGCCCCAAGCTTCTTCTCCCTCTGGCGCAGCCCGCGCTCACCTCAATCACCCGTGGTAAGCTCCCCATCCGCGCGAATCGCTCGCCGGAGTTCCGGCCGAGCTCACCGAGGATTCCCGCTCCGTGGAAACCTCCCCTCCGCTCCCGCTTTTCCTTTACTCGGGCGCGCATTCCGTTCACCCCGCTCTCCCAAATAAAGTAACATGCTCATTACATCTCATTCATCATCATCATCTCATGTCATCCCTGCAATGCACCTAGGCATGAGCACTTATACTTCTCCATCATACAGGATCGCAGGAAGCGACCCCGGTAGCAGTTCCCGAGGACCCGGAGAGCAGTCCGAGGTGCAAGCGCAATAGGCGACCGAAGCCAAAGAGGAGGTCGGTGAAGATCTTCCAGAGTGCCCCGACCACCGTCCGAGCTCCTTTGAGTGAGGCAAGCCCCGGAGCATTTCTCTCTCGGTTTGCAAATAATTTATTATTGACTTTACTTAATTTGATGCATTACGTTTAGGAGTTGTTTGCAAACGTTGCTGCATTACACCTTGTTCACCTTGCTTTACCCGATCCTTGTTACCTTGGTGTCCGCGGTCAATAATTGCTTAGTTTGCTTAGACCGGTATAAGTCGGGTGATCGCCTGTCATCCGCGAGCTCTAGGAGATTACTTGGATCTATGTGAAAGTATGTCATATGAGAATAACTAAGTGTCGAAATGAATCTGAGACCGGGCGGAAACTTGCAGGGTTTCGGACTGTAGTGTTTTCCGTCTGTGTCGATTAAGGACTGACCGTTGTTGGGCCTCGAGTCATGTTGAACGCATGCCTCACATTTAGCTGGCCGAATAATGTACCTTTCGACCGCGAAGCTGGGAGATTATTCGGGCCGAGTGGATTGCCCGCAACGCACTGTACCGGAGCAGTAGTGGCAGGATACGAGGGCGCGATGATAAGGCCAAAGAGCAGTCGGGCGGCCCCCGGGTACATGTGGTTCCTGGCAAGCTCGCGACTTTACCTGAATAGTTGACTCGGTGACCAATACCTCACTTTAGCGGGTGAGTGAGGTTTGTGTGAGGAATAAATTACCAGCTGGTTAATAATCGATTCGAATCGCCATCGTTCACTGGATAGTGAACACTTGACTTGAGCTACTTCATCGTAGTAATATTGATGAAACACTTGGATAGTTATGTGGAAGATGACATGGTAACTATTGTTAATGATCATCGGTAATCCTTACTTGCTTAATTACATGTTACTCTAGCACAGATGCAAACATAGTTGACAGGGTAATAAAGATTAAAATACTGCATGCCTTTGTAAAAGAGCTGTTAAGTTAAAAATGCTTTTCTTGCAAATGCGTCAGCTACCCCACCAGAAAGCCTATCATGATCCTTGGTGTCATTTTATTTTGGTTATGTCGGGTAAGTCTAGCTGAGTACCTTCTCGTACTCAGGGCTTTGTTCCCACTTGTTGCAGATGGACAGATGTATTACGGCTACTGTATCAACTGCCTCTATCCTGCGATGGGCGAAGCTTAGGACCATGGGCAATGGTCATTCGCTACTTCTCGTCTGATGCTTTTGCTGGAGATGATCACAAGCTGGCACTTTATTTCAAAGCGTTGTGTGTGTGCGTGATTTGAACTACTGCTTCCGCTACTTTTATTCGAACCTGGTTTGTAATAACTATGTTTAAACTCTGATGTATTTTGTGCCGCAAACTTTTATGTAACTTATGATGGTGACCGCTAAACTTAGTACGATCTTGGCTGTTATGTGAAATGGTTTGAAATTCGTCGGGATTTCACGGACTACCGGGTTATACGGGCTTAAGTTTGTTAAATTATCCTCTCGTTGGATGATTTTCCTACCTAATCTCGTATAATTGGGCGGTTCTGTTACAGCTGGTATCAGAGCATGGTTTAGCGTGATTACTGTTCACAAGTGTATTTAAAAAAAATTATGTTTAAAAAGTGTGATTTTCAAACTAAAAGTGTGCCAGTGGTCATATCCTGTATGCCCAGTTAAGGACTCTAGGTGGCTATTTAAGTACTAACTTGGGGTTCTTGCACCATATTTCTCTTTTCGTTGCTCATACGGCGTGCTATTGTATGAGTGCCACTTAATTAAGTGGTAATGTATGGATCAGTTACCTCTACGCTTTGGTAAGTGTGAGCTGTGAGAGCATGATCGGATACACCACCGATCTAGGGAGAGTGCTTATATGATACTAGAATAATTACATGTTCTACACATGTTTTTATGAAAGTATCGCATGTGTGGGTGTTTCATCCGTTGAGGCGATGCTGTCAATAGGACGATGTGTTTGGGTAGTTACTACCGTTGTACACGCATCTGGGGATTCGTGTAGAGCGTGTAGGTAGATTTACTGCTTTCATGCATTCATGGGAAATGGGCTGAAATGATTTTTCTGCAGGTACATAACAACGTTTATCGTGTAGATCGAATTAGTTACGTATATGAGAGATCGTTTGTATGCCACCGAATTCATCGTTAGATGTCTTTATTTTCTAAGTTTGTGAGAACGTAAAACTCGTGCATGCATCATATTGCCTATGCATTTCATTCATAACATGCATTCCTCCCCTTATGAAAGGATTATCCCATTTTGATAAAAGTGACATCAATTTAAAATATGTTCTCACCGGGTAATTAAAACTTGTGCTACAGATGGCCCGCATGAAGCAGACTACCCGTAAGTCCACTGGCGGAAGAGCACCCCGTCGTCAGATGGCCCCACGGGAGCGCCGCAGCACGGACACTTTTCTAAGCGAGTTTGGCATGCCCACCTTGCTTTGGAGAGTGCTCCATGATGTGGGGTACTCGGAGGGTCAAGAGCCGGTGTACTCTTGGAGTGAGAGCCAGCTAGCTGAGGATGGACTTGCAGTAGTGGAAATCACCGTCCCTGCTCTTGGTGATGCGCCAGAATGGGATGGTTGGCATTTGGAGTTTGAAGGACGCACTCCAGTTGAGGGTGCAGAGGGCGCAGCCTTTCGCGTCATCCGAGACATAATGAGCAGGTTTCCCAATGAGTTGGCAGCCGCTTTGGCCGGTACTTTCCCGAGAGATGATCCTCATGATGCCATTTGGGTGCAACCGCAAGGAAGTGCCCTGGTTAGAGGCCCCAGTGAAGGACGGGCTAGCGACAACCACGCCATGAGTGCCATGTATGCAGCCATCAGAGCATACCAGGGTCTTGAGAGTACCTATTGGACTTTGACTGGTCTGTGTGGTGATGACCGGCTTGAAGCAAGGAAGCAGAAGAAGAAGCAAGCACGTGCTATAGCTAGCCTGCAGGAGCAGTTGGCCGACATGAGCTTGCAGCGAGACCGGGCTCTCGAGAGAGGTGAGAGTGCCATGCAGCGGGTGCAGACGTTGACTCAGGCCAACAGAAATGCAGACCGCATGATGGGACAGCTAGTGCAGGAAAGGAATGAAGCCTGGAACGAGAGGGACCTTCTGAGGCAGAGGGTCGAGGAGCTAGAAGAGTATAATGCCAACTTGCATGAAGAGTTTCATGCCCTCTGCAACGGGATGGGCCCGTACGCTCCTCCGAACGCCGCCCAGATGGACGTTGACGACGACGCTGCTACTGAAGGTAGCGGTGGTGACGCCTCCGACCTCGACGACGGCCCCGAAGAGTAGGATAGTGCCCTGCGTTAGTAGCTAGGCTCTGTCACGATGGCCTTCTTTTGGTTTCTATGTATCGTGTTGTATCCTGTTCGATCTTGAGACTGACGATCTTTTGGAACTTGGTTGTGTATGCGATGCCCGAACGCATAAAAGTCCAGTGTATGTATGTTGGCAACGTGGTTGTATGGAACGCGATGTTGCATTCGAAGTAACTTAATTAGTGATGTTGTTTCAATTGGAATGTGATTATTGTGCCTCTGTTTTATTGTATGACTTGTTCTCTCCAATAAATTCAGTATGGCATGATTATTCATTCAAATACAATTACTACAACTTCGCTCAATTATTACTTGTTGCTGAAAAATGCAGATGGCAAACACTCGTCGTGCCACGTATGAGGCTGCTGAAACTGGTGGCAACGGTGCAGGGGCTGGTGGGGGTGGTGCAAACAACGTCAACCACCAGGAGCCACAGCCAGAGCCACAATTGCCCCCTCCTCCACCGCTCACTGCAGAGGTGTTCTTTGCACAGTTCCTTGGAAGCCAGCGCAACGCCGAGCAATCACAGAGGAATATGGAAGATTTTCTGCGTACCATTGCTGAGAATGTTCAGAGAGGTAATAATCAAGGTGGTGGCCATGGGGTGAACCAATACAGCAACTTCAAGGATTTCATGGATACTAGGCCACCTATTTTTAAGGAAGCAGCAGAGCCACTCGATGCTGAAGAATGGATCAACACTATGGAAGATAAGTTCCGTGTGTTGAGGCTGACAGAAGTTCTGAAAATAGAATATGTTGCACATCAGCTACAGGGACCGGCAGGGATGTGGTGGAAGCATCACCGCACCACCTTTCCTCCCAATGCCCAGATTACTTGGAGAGAGTTCACTGAAGCATTTAGGGGAGTTTATATTCCCCCAGGGTTGGTTGAAATGAAGCTCGGAGAGTTCTTAGCCTTTAATCAGGGTACCAAGACTGTGACATAGTATCTACATGCCTTTAACAACTTATGCCGTTATGCTCCAGACATGGTCGACACAGATGCAAAGAAAATTGCTAGTTTCAAGAGAGGGTTAATTCCGAAGATGATGAAGCATGTGGGTACCAATACCCACGCCAGATTCAACGACTTTGTCAGTGATTGTTTGAAACAAGAAAAGAACAACAACGCTTACACTGCATCCAAGAATCGCAAGAGGGTGTTTGAGTTAGGACCATCACAGTCCAGAGTTGTCACTGCAAATCGTTCTTCTTATCGTCCGTCCGCACCTGGTGCAAGGTTCAGGCCGCCACAGCATAAGGCCCAGAACTACAAGGGACCACAGAAACCATACAAGATGGCCGTGCCGCCAGCAAAGACCACCGCAGCTGCAGAACAGAGCAACTCCAAGGGAGCTATAGGATCTGCTGGTACAGTGAAGGGGCCCTGCTACAATTGTGGTTAGCCAGGCCACTTTTCAAAGTTCTACCCTTATCCGCCTAAAAAGAAGCAACAGACTTACACTGCTCGTGTACACCACACCACCGTGGATGAGATGCCTGAGGGAGAGCCTGTAACTGCCAGTAAGTTTCTTGTTAACCATCACCCTGCAGTTGTTCTATTTGATTCTGGATCCTCGCATTCTTTTATGAGTCAAGCATTTGCACGGAAGCATGAACAGCTATGCACATAATTGAGTTATGGTTATCGCATAAGTTCAGCAGGGGCTGATGTGTTAACCAATAAGATGGTTAGAGGGGCAACCCTTGAGTTAGGTAGTCGGAAGTTTCGAGTGAACCTGGTAGTTATGCCTGGACTAGTTTTGGATGTAATAATAGGAATGAATTGGATGAAGAATTGGGGGGCAGTCATAGATACAAGCAGTCGGATGCTTACCCTTAAGGATCCCCAGGCAGAGGGTACTTTCTTGGTACCATTGCCTAGAAGAACAGACCTTGTGAGTGTGACATGTGCCATGGAAGTTGTTCTTATTCACCAGATCCCAGTGTTATCAATAAACCACGCCATGTTTGGTTGTGCCGTGTGTGGCTGCATGTTGTGTGATGCGCCATGCATGTGAGCTGCGAGGCTAGGTCCAAGGGGGCCTTGTGTTGCGGTGAGGACATGTCGTGGTGGAGCTGGACTATAGTCTCTGTGCATGGAGGTTGCCAAGACGGGTTCAGGCATGGCTATTTTTGGAGTTTGTGGTGTGCAGGTAGCCGGTCAGCAGTGGAAGCCGCATGTCCAAGATGAGCGAATGGCTCACTGGTGTTGCTGAGCGTGTTTGCAGATCATGGCGTGAAGACCAGGTGTGAGTGGAGGAGAGAGCTCTGTGGTGCGTCCCCTGGTTGTATAAATACACCATGTACTCCTTGTTTTAGAGTGAGCCGAGAGAAATAGAGAGAGTGTCAGTGTTGTGTCGCCGCTGCGGCATTCGTCGCCCCGGCAGGCGTGGGTCGCTCGGCGAGTCTCCTCTCGTGTTCCAAGTGTGTCCCGAGTTGTATTATCATTAATAGTAGCCAAGATACAGGCGTTCGTTGCCGCGGCGTTCGTCGCTGGAATTTTCTTGTCTATTGTTTATGTTACTATGATCGTTCGGCGATCCTCGATTCCAACAATTGGTACCAGAGCCTAGGTTAGGGAGAGGAGAGCCAGCTGAAGATGTCGACGTCAGCACCATGTACGGTCGTGGTGGAGCGTGTCATCGGCGGCATGGCAGAGATCCGAAAGCCTCGTCGTGCGATTCGTTCGTGCTGGTGGCGGCCGGCACGAGGTGGCGATCAATGGCGGTGGGGTGCTCAAGCTCTGAACCGTGTGGCGGTCTACGGAGGTGCGGAGCATGGCGTGCGTCGTCGGCCGCAGATCGGCTTGTGTCGCCGAGAAGAAGATGGTGGCGTTCGCGCGGAAATGGGGCATGCAGATGTGGTCACGTCAGGTCGCGAGGCCGTAGCGGCGGCCGTGGCGATGAAGACAACGTCAGCTGCAGCAACTCCGACAACGACAAGTCAGGTAGCATGGTGATGTCGTGGTTTAGGGGGAGATTGTTATCAATAAACCACGCCATGTTTGGTTGTGCCGTGTGTGGCTGCATGTTGTGTGATGCGCCATGCATGTGAGCTGCGAGGCTAGGTCCAAGGGGGCCTTGTGTTGCGGTGAGGACATGTCGTGGTGGAGCTGGACTATAGTCTATGTGCATGGAGGTTGCCAAGACGGGTTCAGGCATGGCTATTTTTGGAGTTTGTGGTGTGCAGGTAGCCGGTCAGCAGTGGAAGCCGCATGTCTAAGATGAGCGAATGGCTCACTGGTGTTGCTGAGCGCGTTTGTAGATCATGGCGTGAAGACCAGGTGCGAGTGGAGGAGAGAGCTCTGTGGTGCGTCCCCTGGTTGTATAAATACACCATGTACTCCTTGTTTTAGAGTGAGCCGAGAGAAATAGAGAGTGTCGGTGTTGTGTCGCCGCTGCGGCGTTCGTCGCCCCGGCAGGCGTGGGTCGCCCGGCGAGTCTCCTCTCGTGTTCCAAGTGTGTCCCGAGTTGTATTATCATTAATAATAGCCAAGATACAGGCGTTCGTTGCCGCGGCGTTCGTCGCTGGAGTTTTCTTGTCTATTGTTTATGTTACTATGATCGTTCGGCGATCCTCGATTCCAACAATTGGTACCAGAGCCTAGGTTAGGGAGAGGAGAGCCAGCTGAAGATGTCGACGTTAGCACCATGTACGGTCGTGGTGGAGCGTGTCATCGGCGGCATGGCAGAGATCCGAAAGCCTCGTCGTGCGATTCGTTCGTGCTGGTGGCGGCCGGCACGAGGTGGCGATCAACGGCGGTGGGGCGCTCAAGCTTTGGACCGTGTGGCGGTCTACGGAGGTGTGGAGCACGGCGTGCGTCGTCGGCCGCAGATCGGCTTGTGTCGCCGAGAAGAAGACGGTGGCGTTCACGCGGAGATGGGGCATGCAGATGTGGCCACGTCAGGTCGCGAGGCCATAGCGGCGACCGTGGCGATGAAGACAACGTCAGCTGCAGCAACTCCGGCAACGACAAGTCAGGTAGCATGGTGATGTCGTGGTTTAGGGGGAGATTGTTATCAATAAACCACGCCATGTTTGGTTGTGCCGTGTGTGGCTGCATGTTGTGTGATGCGCCATGCATGTGAGCTGCGAGGCTAGGTCCAAGGGGGCCTTGTGTTGCGGTGAGGACATGTCGTGGTGGAGCTGGACTATAGTTTATGTGCATGGAGGTTGCCAAGACGGGTTCAGGCATGGCTATTTTTGGAGTTTGTGGTGTGCAGGTAGCCGGTCAGCAGTGGAAGCCGCATGTCCAAGATGAGCGAATGGCTCACTGGTGTTGCTGAGCACGTTTGCAGATCATGGCGTGAAGACCAGGTGTGAGTGCAGGAGAGAGCTCTGTGGTGCGTCCCCTGGTTGTATAAATACACAATGTACTCCTTGTTTTAGAGTGAGCCGAGAGAAATAGAGAGAGTGTCGGTGTTGTGTCGCCGCTGCGGCGTTCGTCGCCCCGGCAGGCGTGGGTCGCCCGGCGAGTCTCCTCTCGTGTTCCAAGTGTGTCCCGAGTTGTATTATCATTAATAATTGCCAAGATACAGGCGTTCGTTGCCGCGGCGTTCGTCACTGGAATTTTCTTGTCTATTGTTTATGTTACTATGATCGTTCGGCGATCCTCGGTTTCAACACCCGGTAGTGTGTGAGTTCCCGGATGTGTTTCCAGACGAGTTACCTGGCCTTCCTCCAGATAGAGATGTTGAGTTTGGAATCGAGTTGGTCCCCGGGACAGCTCCTATTTCAAGGAGACCCTATCGGATGCCTCCGGATGAGTTAGCTGAGCTGAAGAAGCAACTGGAGGAATTATTAAAGAAGGGGTTTATCCGACCGAGTAAGTCTGAATGGGGATGTCCTGCCTTGTTCGTGAAGAAAAAGAAAGAGGGTACTCTGAGAATGTGTGTGGATTATCGACCTCTTAATGCTGTAACTATCAAGAATAAATATCCTTTGCCTCATATCGATGTTTTGTTTGATCAGTTGGCTAAGGCCAGAGTGTTCTCCAAGATAGACCTAAGATCAGGGTATCATCAGATAAAGATTAGGCCGCAAGATGTCCCGAAAACCGCCTTTTCTACCAGATACGGGTTGTACGAGTATCTTGTTATGTCTTTTGGCTTAACAAATGCTCCTGCATATTTCATGTATCTGATGAATACGGTTTTCATGCCAGAGTTGGACAAGTTTGTAGTTGTCTTCATTGATGACATTCTAGTATACTCTGAAAATGAGAAAGATCATGAAGAGCATCTGAGAATTGTCTTGACCAGACTGAGAGATCATAAGTTGTATGCTAAGAAAGTTTCTTTCCTTGGTCATATTCTATCTGAGAATGGAGTTTCGGTAGATCCGAGCAAAGTGCAAGAGGTTATGGATTGGAAAACTCCAACCACAGTGTCAGAGGTCAGGAGTTTCCTAGGGTTAGCTGGTTACTATCGCCGATTTATACCAGACTTCTCGAAGATCGCCAAGCCGATGACAAGTCTGTTACAGAAGGATCACAAGTTTGTGTGGATAGAGGAGTGTGAGACAGCTTTCCACACCTTGCGAAAACTATTGACCACTGCTCCAGTTCTTGCACAGCCAGACATCGAGAAACCTTTTGATGTGTTCTGCGACGCATCAAAAACAGGATTAGGCTGTGTTCTGATGCAAGAAGGAAGAGTCATTGCTTATGCCTCCCGCCAGTTGAGAAAACATGAAATCAATTATCCGACGCATGATCTTGAGCTTGCCGCTGTAGTGCATGCCTTAAAGATTTGGAGGCACTATTTACTTGGTAATGTATGCAATATTTTCACCGATCACAAGAGTCTCAAGTACATTTTTACCCAACCAGAATTGAACATGAGACAGCGAAGATGGTTAGAACTAATCAAAGATTACAACTTGAATGTACAGTATCACCCTAGGAAAGCCAATGTAGTAGCGGATGCTTTGAGTAGAAAGTCACATTGTTTGAATATGCAACCCTTACTCGAGGATGGTTTTAATCTGATGCACCCTACCGTGTTACATAGTATTCAGATCAGTTGCTCCTTGGAGAGTAAGATAATAGAAGGCCAGAAAGCAGACAAAGGGATATTCCACATCAAAAAGAAAATTAGAGCGGAACCCTCAAAACACTTCAGAGTGGATGAGCAGGACGTGTTGTGGTTCGACAACCGTCTTGTTGTTCCAAAGGATAGAGAGCTTAAGAATAAAATTATGGATGAAGCTCATCTCTATAAGTTGTCCATTCATCCTGGCAGTAGTAAAATGTATCAAGAACTAAGACCTCGCTATTGGTGGACAAAGATGAAGAAGGAAATTACATCTTATGTAGCCAGATGTGACACATGTTGTAGGGTGAAAGCTATTCACATGAAACCTGCCGGATTGTTACAACCTTTGTCAGTACCTAGTTGGAAGTGGGATGATATAAGTATGGATTTCATCACGGGTTTGCCCACTACTCAGAAAGGCCATGATTCGATTTGGGTAATCGTGGATCGTCTTACCAAGACAGCCCACTTTTTGCCTGTCAAGACAGATTATAGACCACCTCAATATGCTGAGAAGTATATTGCGGAGATTGTAAGATTGCATGGCATACCGAAGACTATAGTGTCTGACAGAGGGTCACAGTTCACTGCTCACTTTTGGGAGCATTTGCACAAAGGTTTGGGGACTAGTCTGATTTGTAGCACTGCCTATCATCCTCAAATAGATGGTCAGACTGAGAGAGTTAATGTTGTTTTAGAGGATATGTTAAGAGCTTGTGTGTTGTCTTCCAGAGGTTCATGGGAGTCATGGTTACCCTTAGCAGAGTTCGCATACAATAATAGCTATCAAGAGAGTATCAAGATGGCACCTTTTGAGGCTCTGTATGGCCGGAAGTGTAGAACACCTTTAAACTGGATTGAGCCAGGGGAAAGAAGGTATTATGGTATTGACTTCGTGGAAGAAGCCGAAAAGAAAGTTCATATCATTCAGCAAAATATGAGAGCAGCTCAGTCACGTCAGAAAAGTTATGCGGATAAGAGAAGGAGACCGCTTGTGTTCGAAGTTGGTGACTATGTTTATCTAAAAGTCACGCCAATGAAGAAGAAGCGGTTTGGAGTACGCAGAAAGCTTGCCGCCAGATTTGTAGGACCCTACAAAATCTTGGAAAGGAAGGGTCCAGTGGCTTACAAATTGGAATTACCGGAAGCAATGGGTGCTATATTCCCAGTTTTCCACGTATCACATCTCAAGAAGTGTTTGCGCGTTCCAGAGGAAAGAATTGAATCTCGAGGCATAAAACTTAAGTCAGATCTGGTGTATCGTGAGCAGCCAATTCGAGTTTCGGATTCCAAAGAAAGGGCTACTCAAAACAGTGTGGTGAAAACGTATAAGATACAATGGAGTCATCATGATGAAGGGGATGCATCTTGGGAAACGCGTGAATACCTACAAAAAGCATACGAAGATTTTTATAATAAATGGTTCGTAACCCAAATCTCGGGACGAGATTTTTATAAGGGGGGAGGGCTGTAACACTCCGGTGTTACGCAAGCATTTGCATTGCAATCATAAGCATGACATTTCATATCATTCATAGTCGTATATGGTAATATTATAACTTGAGTGAAATAAAAGCTTGGAAAATAGTATTCGTAATGTAATATGTTAATGTGCTAATTACCTTTCATCAAAATTGTGCAACTACAAATTTTATATTACTTAGAATTATAGGTCAAATTTTTGGAGCAACTAATTTACTCAAAGTTTTGTCAAAAACTGGTTTAAAAAATGTACTCTAAAAATATTCAAAAATACTCCCTATTTTAGCTTTTATTCTCCAATTCAAAATCTGTTGAGAATTTTTAGTTGGCCCCTTAATCAAAGTTGTAGAGAATTAAATTCTAAGCAACTTTTATTTTTGGGTCATTTCCAGAAAAGGTCTTTTTCTTGCTCAAAATGAGGTTTGAAAACTGTATTTGAATTTGTTTGAATTTAGAAATTTGAAAAAAAATCAAAACCTAACCTAGCAGGCCGCCACCCCGGTTTCGGCCCGTGACCGAAAACGGCCCGCGCCACTCCCACGCGCGCGCGCCCGCGCCCCGCCTCGGCCCGGCCCAGTCCGGCCGTCCTCTCCCTCCCGCTCGCCCCGCGCCTCGCTGTCCGCCGTGGCAGAGCGCGCCCGCCGCGTGGCGGCCGCATGCCGGCAACGCCGGCCGGGTGGCGCCCGGTCGCCCCCACCAGCACGCGCACTCGCCCCTATAACCCTCCGCAACGCCTCGCCCTCCTCCTTCTCCTCATTTCGCCTTTGCACCTTCACGCGCGCAGCAGCCGCGGTTCCGCCACCGCCACCGCGCGCCATCGCCGGACACGCGCATTCCGGCAGCCCCAGCTCACCGCAAGCCACTCCATCTTGCCCCAAGCTTCTTCTCCCTCTAGCGCAGCCCGCGCTCACCTCAATCACCCGTGGTAAGCTCCCCATCCGCGCGAATCGCTCGCCGGAGTTCCGGCCGAGCTCACCGAGGATTCCCGCTCCGTGGAAACCTCCCCTCCGCTCCCGCTTTTCCTTTACTCGGGCGCGCATTCCGTTCACCCCGCTCTCCCGGTGCTCGGACGCCGTTTTCCGCGCCGCCCCATGGCCGGAGACGCGCTCCCGCCGATGAGCAGCGCCGCCGAGCCGCCATGGCCGTGGGCAAGCTCGGTTGCGAGCTCCTCCGGTCACGCCGTTTGCCCCAACGTGACCGCCTTGGCATGGTGATCACGATGGTGGTGACCTCGTCGCCGGCGACCTCGTCGCTCCGCGCGGTCAGCGTCCCCCTACCTCGGTGTGGCTGACGTGTGGGGTCCAGTTGCCCCACGGGCCCGCCTGTCTGTCTCTTCTTGCGCGCGCGTGTACAAATCACCGGGTGCACCTAGCAGTCCAGCGGCTGATGTTTAAAAGGATTTTTGAAAATAATTTTTCAGAATTTATGTAAATGCTTTAGAAATTCATATCTTGCTCATTTTGGCTCCAAAAATTGTGAAACAAATTTTGTTAGACTTCTTAGGACCAGATCTATGATATAAAAATATTACATGTCAAGTTTGAAATACTTTTCTGTAGAGTTTTTATTTAATTATTGAAATGGCTGTTTTCTTGATAAATGCTTAATAAATCTTAGAAAGCTCAGAAAAATATGGTTCCAGTTTTGTTAATCTTCTTGTGTAATGTGCTTCCTAGGAAAAATATGTGACATGCATGTTTTGTAGAGAAACTTGGATGTGTAGTGCAATTGCTTGTATTAAATGATTTTTGTTAATTTGATAAAGAGCAAAAATTATATAAAACATGTATATGATAATTTTTGTATAGTGATTGTCTACTGTGTAGAAAGTAGGAAAAATGCTAAATCTGTTGTTTGATACTTTTCGTAACACAAAGTATTTTCATGCTCGTTTTTAGGCCTTAGCTTGTTATTTTTGTATAGACAGTTCTAGTAATTCAAATGCAGTGAAAACTTTGTGGCATGCTAGAATTGATGTTAGTAACTCACTGTAGTTTTCTAAGATTTTTCTGTGCTACCAAAATATGTGTTGCTGTTCAAGCATAGTGCTAACTAGGGTTTACATTCAACCTTTAATGCAAGATTAGTTAGTAAACTATGCTTTGGTGTGTCTTTGAAGCATCTTGAGTGTCAAGGTGCCCTTGCATGGTAGAGAATAGTGGTGGTAGTTTTTGAGTACATGTTCTTGGATGACGTAGACTACCTTGTAGAAGAGTCGTACGTTCCACGCAATCCAAATAAAGTAACATGCTCATTACATCTCATTCATCATCATCATCTCATGTCATCCCTACAATGCACCTAGGCATGAGCACTTATACTACTGCATCATACAGGATCGCAGGAAGCGACCCCGGTAGCAGTTCCCGAGGACCCGGAAGAGCAGTCCAAGGTGCAAGCGCAGGAGGCGACCGAAGCCAAAGAGGAGGTCGATGAAGATCTTCCAGAGTGCCTCGACCACCGTCCGAGCTCCTTTGAGCGAGGCAAGCCCCGGAGCATTTCTCTCCCGGTTTACAAATAATTTATTATTAACTTTACTTAATTTGATGCATTACGTTTAGGAGTTGTTTGCAAACGCTGCTGCATTACACCTTGTTCACCTTGCTTTACCCGATCCTTGTTACCTTGGTGTCTGCGGTCAATAATTGCTTAGTTTGCTTAGACCGGTATAAGTCGGGTGATCGCCTGTCATCCACGAGCTCTAGGAGGTTACTTGGATCTATGTGAAAGTATGTCATATGAGAATAACTAAGTGTCGAAATGAATCTGAGACCGGGCGGAAACTTGCAGGGTTTCGGACTGTAGTGTTTTCCGTCTGTGTCGATTAAGGACAGACCGTTGTTGGGCCTCGAGTCATGTTGAACGCATGCCTCACATTTAGCTGGCCGAATAATGTACCTTTCGACCGCGAAGCTGGGAGATTATTCGGGCCGAGTGGATTGCCCGCAACGCACTGTACCTGAGCAGTAGTGGCAGGATACGGGGGCGCGATGATAAGGCCAAAGAGCAGTCGGGCGGCCCCCGGGTACATGTGGTTCCTGGCAAGCTCGCGACTTTACCTGAATAGTTGACTCGGTGACCAATACCTCACTTTAGCGGGTGAGTGAGGTTTGTGTGAGGAATAAATTACTAGCTAGTTAATAATCAATTCGAATCGCCATCGTTCACTGGATAGTGAACACTTGACTTGAGCTACTTCATCGTAGTAATATTGATGAAACACTTGGATAGTTATGTGGAAGATGACATGGTAGCTATTGTTAATGATCATCGGTAATCCTTACTTGCTTAATTACATGTTACTCTAGCACAGATGCAAACATAGTTGACAGGGTAATAAATATTAAAATACTGCATGCCTTTGTAAAAGAGCTGTTAAGTTAAAAATGCTTTTCTTGCAAATGCGTCAGCTACCCCACCAGAAAGCCTATCATGATCCTTGGTGTCATTTTATTTTGGTTCTGTCGGGTAAGTCTAGCTGAGTACCTTCTCGTACTCAGGGCTTTGTTCCCACTTGTTGCAGATGGGCAGATGTATTACGGCTACTGTATCAACTGCCTCTATCCTGCGATGGGCGAAGCTTAGGACCATGGGCAATGGTCATTCTGTAACAGAACCGCCCAATTATACGAGATTAAGTAAGAAAATCATCCAACGGACGGACAATTTACCAAACTTAAGCCCGTATAACCCGGTAGTCCGTGAAATCTCGACGGATTTCAAACCATTTCACATCACAGCCAAGATCGTAATAAGTTCAGCGATTACCTTCATAAGTTACACAGTAGTTTGCGGCACAAAATACATCGGAGTTCAAACATAGTTATTACAAACCAGTTTCAAATAAAGTAGCGGAAGCATTAGTTCAAAGCACACACACACACGCACAACTTTCCAAAATAAAGTGCCAGCTCGCGATCATCTCCCACAAAAGCATCAGGCGAGGAGTAGTGAGTGACCATTGCCCATGGTCCTAAGCTTCGCCCATCGCAGGGTAGAGACAGTTGATACAATAACCATAGTACATCTGTCCATCTGCAACAAGTGGGAACAAAGCCCTGAGTACGAGAAGGTACTCAGCTAGACTTACCCGACAGAACCAAAACAAAAAGACTCCAAGGATCATGATAGGCATTTTGGTGGGATAGCTGACTCATTTGCAAGAAAAGCATTTTTAGCTTAGCAAATCATTTACAAAAGCATGTCATGTTTTAATTCTTTATTCTCCTGTCAACTATGTTTGCACTTTATGCTGAAGTAACCATGTAATTAAGCAAGCAAGGATTACCATTGATAATTTACAATAGTTACCATGTCATTTCCTCATAACTATCCAAGTGTTGCATCCATATTACTACGATGAAGTAACTCAAGTCAAGTGTTCACTATCCAGTGAACGATGGCGATTCGAATCGATTATTGACCAGCTGGTAATTTATTCCTCACACAAACCTCACTCACCCGCTAAAGTGAGGTATTGGTCACCGAGTCAACCATTCAGGTAAAGTCGCGAGCTTGCCAGGAACCACATGTACCCGGGGGCCGCCCGACTGCTCTTTGGCCTTATCATCGCGCCCCCGTTTCCTGCCACTACTGCTCCGGTACAGTGCGTTGCGGGCAATCCACTCGGCCCGAATAATCTCCCGGCTTCGCGGTCGAAAGGTACTTTATTCGGCCAGCTAAATGTGAGGCATGCGTTCAACATGACCCGAGGCCCGACATCGGACGGTCCTTAATCGACACAGACGGAAGACACTACAGTCCAGAACCCTGCAAGCTTCCGCCCGGTCTCACATTCATTTCCACACTTAGTTATTCTCACATGACATTTCTTTCACATAAAACCAGGTAATCCCCTATAGCTCGCGGATGACAGGCAATCACCCGACTTCTACCGGTCTAAGCAACTAAGCAAGTATTGACCGTGGACACCAGGGTGACAAGGATCGGGTAAAACAAGGTGGAACAAGGTATAATGCAGCAACGTTTGCAAACAACTCCTAAACTTAATGCATCAGATTAGGTGAAGTTAATAAATAATTCTTTGCAAACCAGGGGAGAAATGCTCCGGGGCTTGCCTCGCTCGAAGGTACTGGGACGATGGTCAGGGCACTCCGGAAGCTCTTCACCGGACTCCTCTTCGGCTTCTGCTGGCTCCGGCTCCGTCACTTCGAGCTGCTCCTCTGCGTCCTCGGGAACAACTGTCGGAACCACCTCCTGCGATCCTGTATGATGCAGAAGTATGAGTGCAACATGCATAGGTGCAATGCAGAAGTGACATGAGATGATGATGATGCGGAATGCATGCGGTGTAATGAATGTATTACGTCATCGGATTATGTGGTACTTATGACTCTTCTACAAGGTAGTCTACGTCATCCAAGAACATGTACTCGGAAACTACCAACACTAGTTTCTACCATGCAAGAGTATTTGAAAATCGAGAGGCTTCAAAGATACACCAAAGTATAATTTTCCAACTAACTTTGCATTAAGAATAAATAGAAACCCTAATTAGTCCTAAGGTTGAACAGCAACACATACTTTAGTAGCTCAGAAAAATCTTATAAAATTACAGTGGGTTACTAATATCAAGAATAGCTTGACATAAAATTTTTACTGCATTTGGATAATTAGAACTTACTATACAAAAATAACAAACTATGGCCTCAAATAGATATTTAAAATACTTTACATTATGAAAAGTATCAAACAACAGATTTAGGAATTTTTCTACTATCTACTACCTAAACAAACACTATGGAAAAATTATCACTTGCATGTTTTATTTAAATTTATTTAAATAACAAAAATAACAAATATTGGTAACAAAAAGCATTTGAACTGCAACTACAAATTTTTATACAGAACACCCAAGATATAAAATTTCCATAGAAAGTACATGACACAAAAAGATTAATAAATTTGGAATCATATTTTTCTGACTTTTCTAGGATTTATTAAGTATTTATCAAGAAAATAGCCATTTTACTATTTAATTATAAACTCTACAGAAAAGTTCCTCAAATTTGACATGCAACAATTTTAAATCATAGATCTGGTCCCAAAGAGTCCATAGAAATTTGTTTCATCAAATTTGGAGCTAAAATGAGCAAGTTACAATTTTTCTAAAGCATTTATACATTTTCTGAAAAATCAATTTCAAAAATCCTTTTTAACTCCAGCCGCTGAACTGCTAGACGCACCCGGCGATCTACACACGCGCGCGCACACAGAGACAGACAGGCGGGCCCGCGGGTCAACCGGGTCCCACGCGTCAGCCGCTCCGAGTCAAGGAGGGCGCTGACCGCGCGGATCTCGACGACGGCGAGGTCGCCGGCGACGGGGTCACCACCGTCGTGATCCCCAAGACGAGGCGAACCCGTTGAGACCATTGGCATGACCGGAGGAGCTCGAAATCGAGCTTGCCACCGGCCATGGCGGCTCGGCGGCGCTGCTCACCGGCAGGAGCACTTCTCCGGCCATGGGGCGGCACGGGAGATGGTGTCCGAGCACCGGGAGGAGGAGGCGAACAAGGTGCTTGCGCGAGTGAGGGAAAAGAAGAGGCTGAGGCGGGGTTTCCACGGAGCGGAGAACCACGGTGAGCTCGGCCGGAACTCCGGCGAGCGATTGGCGGGGCTGTGGAGCTTACCGCGGGAGATGGAGGTGAGCACGGGGTGCGCCAGAGAGAGAGGAAGCTCGGGGCGAGACGGAGAGGTCTGCGGTGGCCGGAGCTCGTCGGAACGCGCGCGTCCGGCGAGCGCGTGCGGTGGCGGAGGCGGAAACGGCAGCCGCGCTCGGTGAACACGCGAGGAGGCAGAGCGGAGGGAGGAATGGCGAGGCGCTGCGCGGGGGGGGGTTAAGGCGTGGGCGCTCGCGCTGGTGGGGGCGACCGAGCGCCACCCGGCCGCTGTGGCCGGCATGCGGCCGCCACGCGGCGTGCGTGCTCTGCCGGAGCGCCAGCGCGCGCGGGCGAGTGCGCGGGCGGAGGAGGGAGACGGCCGGCTGGGCCGGGCCGGAGGCGGGGCAGCGCGGGCGCGCGCGCGCGGTGAGGCGGGCCGACTCTGGCTCTGGGCCGAATCGGTGGCGGCGGCCCGCGAGGAAAAGAAATGAAATTTTTGATTTTCGATTTTTAAATTCAAATGCATTTCAAACTTCAAACCCAATTTTGAACAAGAAGAAAGCATTTTATGGATTTGGCCCAAAAATAAAAGTTGCTCAAAATTAAATTCTCTACAACTTTGATTAAGGGGCCATTTCAAAATTCTTAATAGATTTTAAATGACAAAATAAAAGCTAAATTAGGGAATAGTTTTGAATATTTTTCATAATTATTTTTGAACAAGTTTTTTTGACCAAATTTGAGCTCCAAAATTTGAACTAAGGTTCCAAGTGATGTAAGAATTATGGTTGCAAGGCTTTTGATATAATGTGATTATCATATTATTATAATCCGTGAAATGTAGCATGTTTAAGC